>JBBPFJ010000035.1:881339-953339 GCA_037975025.1 Excoecaria agallocha | reverse complement strand
ATTCTTAATTTGGGAAGAATATTTAATTAGGAAAATCAAGGCACAAAATTCATCACTATATCGACATTTGGTAGTTGGTACTACAAAATAAATAGCCAATCATCTTGCTCTTAATTCAACAAATTGCTAGCAAAGAGCAAGGAATAGTGATCTTGGAAATGGAAACCAATTGAGGCTACAAAGAGCCCATAATGTATCAGTACATTGGGCCTCAAAATAAAAAAGCCTTTCAAACTTAACAATAACGTTAATATGTTTAATGGGTTTGGTTGGACATTCTTTTCTACGGCATTTATAACATGTGGTTGGAATAGTAATCTTGCCACTTGCTTTCAGTCCAATTATATTAAAAATATATGCTAATATATATTTCACAATCACATAAAAATGAATTTTTTTTTACCCAAGTTGGATAGCTCAGTTGGCAACACAGGTTGAGTTGAACGACCGGACTGCGGTTCGAGTCTCGCTATCCACCCTGAGAAGGAGCAGGAGCCTTAACTGTGACGATTCCCCGACTCCGGAATTAGTCAGCACCCAGTGATAGGGTGAACCGGATACCGGGGGCTATAAGCCGGCCAAAAAAAATAATAATAAAAATGAATTTTTTTACTAAAATATTTCTCTTATTTGTATGATTATTACTTTTTATGTGAATTATTATTAATTTTTAAAAGAGAGAATTCATATATATATATATATATATATATATATATATATATAATTTGTGTTAACATATCTATTATAGCTTTTAAATGAAAGGCCGATTATCTTCTTCTTTTTTTTTTTTGGTCAAATAAATATATTCTATAGGAAAAGCTGACAGAAATATCGGTTATTCCTTGGATCATATCCAAATTGGTTACAAGTAACAAAATAAGGAGGACAAAGAGAATTGTAGTCAAGCATTTGAAAATACCAGAAATTTGGCGTTGACTTTGTAAACATAATTCATAGGTAAGAAAACCAAGTAATAGTAGGCAATAAAGATAGATGGCCATCTGCCAATATATACATATGAAAAAAAAGTAAATCTATAAAATGTGAGAATCCCCGCATTTTGTTAGTCATCCTTCTCTAAAAATGAGTTTTGAAAATAATGGATTTTTCTTTTTCCCTAATAACCAATAATTGGGAGTGTGTTCTTAGCTTCCTCTCTGCCTTTTGTTGTTTGGCCATATCGAAATGTTGCCGGTGTTGTTGTTGTTATGCTGTAATTCCGTGTTATTTGTTGAGGTAGATGCTAATATAAACAAAGTAGGGGTTACATTTGAGTTAATCCACAAGCATTCACCAACACTAAAGTCACATTTGGGTAATAATTATGAACCCCCAAAGAGCAGATTGGAGCGCACAAGGCAGCTGCTCCACAATGACAATGCGAGGAGACGAATCTTGATGGGCAGGGCTAATCTTAATCATCATGAAAATATTAGTCAGACAGTCCAAATCCCATTGCGATCAGGTGCAGATGCGGGACAGGGACAATACTTTGTATCCATTCGAGTTGGAAGCCCTCACCCTCAGAAGTTTGTGTTGGTTACGGATACAGGCAGCGACCTTACATGGATGAATTGTCATTACCATTGCAAGGAATGTCCCAAAGCCAACCCTCACCCTGGCAACATCTTTCAGGGCAATGATTCTCCTTCTTTTAAGCCAATTCCTTGCTCTTCTAATTTTTGCAAGGTTGATCTTGTGGAATACTTCTCTTTGGCCAAGTGTCCTTTCCCTACCACTCCATGCCTTTTTGATTATAGGTATTATGATTATGGTTGCAAGTTATTTTTTTGCATACACACGCATAATTTGTATGTGTATGCATACATGCACATACACGTATATAAATACACAAACATGTACATACATACATATATATTGCATGCTAATACGTAGATGAATGAATATGGTAGATACCTAAGTGGGCAGTGGGCAGAGAGCTGTAGGGATCTTTGCAAATGAGACGGTAACAGTGGGCCTTCAAAATCACCGCAAAGTAAGACTGCACAATGTTCTTTTTGGGTGCACCCAAGTATTTAATGAAAGCCATGGTTTCCCAGATGGAGTGATGGGTTTGGGATATAGAAAGCATTCTTTACTCGTACAGTTGGCTGAGAGATTTGGCAATAAGTTCTCATACTGCTTGGTGGATCACTTGAGTCCAAGTAATTTCAATAACTACCTTAGCTTTGGAGACAATTTAATTTCCCAGTTAATGGATGGGATTCCCAAGTTGCAGTACACAGAATTACTGTTGGGTTACATAGGTTCATTTTATGCTGTTAATGTATCAGGCATCTCAGTGGGGAATGAAATGCTAAACATTCCTTTAGAGATATGGAATGTTACTGGCGAAGGAGGAATGATACTCGATTCTGGGACTAGTTTGACACTACTATCAGGGCCAGCATACGATGCAGTCGTCGCTGCTTATAGGCCTAGCTTGTCAAGATTTGTTAAGGTACAAAAAGATCCTGGTTTACCAGAATTTGAGTTTTGTTTTAGTACTAGGGGATTCGAGGAGCCTTTGGTGCCAAAACTTGCGATTCATTTTGCGGATGGGGCTATATATAAGCCGCCATTAAAGAGCTACATCATTGATGTGGCTGATGGGATCAAATGTCTTGGGATTATGCGCCTTGATTGGCCAGGAATATCCGTCTTAGGTAACATCTTGCAGCAAAATCATTTTTGGGAGTTTGATCTTGGCAGGGAAAAGCTGGGGTTTGGTCCTTCTTCGTGTTTATTATCCCCACCTTCAAAATAATCCTAATATGACTGGATCCTTATTTTTTATTTTTTAATTTCTCTTCTTGCTTACTATGCATATACCTCCAAACCCAAAAAAAAAAAAAAGCAATATCAACTACTACTTCAATTCTTGTTTATTCACAACTAATTATTGGCATAATAAAATTCTATAGCATGTGAAAACGAACTTGGAGATCAGGACGTACAGGAGGATAATAAAGATTAACTTTTAACATAATATGTAGCACTGGTTAACAATGAAATAACTAAATCTTCTTTCATTCTTATTTACATATGTGATGCATGGAATTAAATAGTTATTGTTTGTCTATCTTAAGATAAAATTATGTCTACTAGTAATTGATTGCAAGAATATTTCAGATAAAATTATGTCTATCTTAAGAAGGAAACACAGCTACAATGGTGATACAACTCATTCTATGCAACGTTTAGAAAATAAATATCCAACGATCTCTTCCCTAAAAGAATGTATGATCATCACATTGAACTCTATGTAATGGATGAAGCTTTGAAGTAGAAGATATCAACTTTTCTCTAAGCAAAATTCAAAGTTAAATTATATGTGAAATACAAAGAAGAAAAGAGCTTGAGTGTCACAAAATTCCTTCCAGCAAACTACAACATTTCTCCAAGAAAATTAAAAAAAAAATGTTTTACAGGAAAACACCAAACTTATCCAAGGAAAAATTGTGAAGAAATTAACTTTCTGTTGTGAGCTAAAATCAAACGCAATCAGCTAAAAAATTGTGAGAAAGATTCACTTGAAGGCTTATCTATCAAAAGATTTGATCAATTGATCAAATTATGAATCCTAGTTAACACCATAAGCAAATATGAGTTGCATTCGCGAAACGCAGTTGCATATTGATAGATTCGCTGGTTAATTAACGTAGTTTTCCCTTGTAAAACGCCAAACTTATCCAAGTAAGTTTGAGGAACAAAGAAATAGCATACTCTACCTATTATACTATATTTGCACAAGCGTCTCTATTTTTATCCATCAGTGCATCCAATATTTTATGTTGGGTGCAATTATATGATGTGTAAAATCACAAGGTCTATCTTGTCCGGATTGTTTGGTGTAACAGAACATTGACAAAAAATGATCTCGCTAACAAGCTTGCAGAATGATCTGATTGGGCTGTCTGGTTTGTCTGGACTACTCTATAAAAACCTTAAAGTTTAGATATACTGCTATATAAAAGCTTGAATAAGATATTATTTTTGTTGAAGGGTAATTGTTGCACTACGCTACCACATGTAATTGAGTCTATAGTAGTGCAAAATTAATTTTAGATTTTCCCTTGTCATAAATTTCTTACCAATCATGCATACATTTAAAGTTGGCATATTTAATTACTTTAGAATGGGTCTATTGAGGGAAAATAAAAAGGAAAAAAAAAAAAGAAAGAAAAACTTTGGAATTCATATATATTCATGGGATGTTGGTGTTGGCGGTTCTTCAATTGGTAAGTGATTGTGACATGCACCAGAATGGCGAAAATTCTTTCTACTCAATATTTGAAATCACCAGCAAAAAATATATATCCATTTTGTACTCTGGCATATTAATTAATTTAAGCAAAAGCATCTTGATATGGCACCAGATACTCTTGTTTGATAAATTTTTCCAATGTTTCAGTTACAATGTTTGCAAAGCCTTGCTTTATCTATATCTCATCCAATACCATTTTTTCATATCCTTACCTTAATCTTGAATATATATATTAAAAAGAAAAAAAAAGTCCATGCATAACTACCATAATCTTGCATCAAAAAGCAAGCTACAAGGTGAGCAAATCTTGCTTTTATAAGTGAAGAACCATTACTTGTTCTTACTCTCATATGTAACATGGATGGAGAATTGTTTTTTCAGGTCATTTTTATGTTTTTTTATTAATATTGATGTTGTCACATCAACATAATTGAGTGTTAAGTGCTTCAATTTTTCAAAAGATGCTATGGATTTATTTTGTTATTTGTAATTGATAAATACATGTGCTTAATAGAACACATTAAAATTTAGTTGTTCAAATGAATTATAAGGATAACTTTGCTTATGTATTAAATTTAAACTTATTGATAAATCAAATTAATTATAAAATGTCATTTAAGGAACAATTTACATATGGTATATTTGTTAGTGAAATCCATAAGTATACAAATGAATGGAAACCCAATTTTTATAATATAAAAAATGTAAAAAAAAAAAATTCAGGTGAGAATACAGATTACTAGGCAATTTTTTTCGTCTTTTGTAAACAACCATATGTTAAACATAAGAATAGGACTTTGCCTTCAAATGCAATGTCCCAAAAGTCGCCGACTTAAATGAGAAACGTATCACAAAATATGGTAGATGCCATAAGTTTGATGCTTAAATGAATTACAAGCGTTGAATCCAAGTAACTTGCCATGTTTTTTGGAAAACAATATATGGCCTCTCTCTCTCTCTATATATAGTCTAAAGTGATAATTCTTATAATCAATTTATCTAAGTTATAAATATTTGCAGAATAGTAGGAGTGTCAGAGATAAGAAGAAAGTGCAAAAATGCAAGCAATGAAAGAAAAGCTCCACGATATGAGTGTTATGCGCAAGGCCAAAGCTGAAGCTAAGGCTAAGGAAAAGGTTCTTACCTACTATTATATTGCCGTATACATTCATAGATAATTATATATTGAAAAATTGATCCATATATATGGTGCAGGTTGAGAAAGAATATGCAAAAGCAAGGGTGGAAATTGCTCATGAAGTCCGATTGGCCAAAGAGGCAGAAGCAGAAATGGACCTTCATGTCTCCAAGGCTGAGGAAAAGGCTGAAAGGGAAATCACAAATCTATCACAGTGATGAGACAGTTACTTTTGCACCCCATATTTACACCTTTTGCATATTAATCTCATACATTAATTTCATACTCCTACCACACTGTAACGGAGCATATTCAAATTGTTTCCCTTTTCTATATCCATACACACACATACACATATAGTAAAAATTTATGATTTTCTAATGATCATAATTGTTAAATATAATTATCTTATAATGACAATAAAGAACTTCTAGGCATTATTTGTATGTTGTATTTTGTACGATCAAATTTTTGTGAGACGCCAAGGAATGCAAAATATCATTATCAAATACATTAAACTTTAAATGGTGCCTACAATTGGATTCATTTAGTGCAACAACCAACAATTTTTGTGTATTCATATTATACATATAGGGGCAGAGAGAGAGAGAGATAAAAAATTGTCAACCTTGCCATTATCAACAACAAAAGGTACTTCCTGCATATAGGAGGACTAACACCAGCAAGAGAAAGTATGGATGCAGGAATACCCCATAAAGCAACTCCATAAATGAGACCAAAGCCACAAATAGAATAAGGTCCTTTGCCCTTTTCTTGTTCACCCCTCTCTATACAAAAAGGACCGTATTTCTGATACATATATCAACTGTGAAGTAAAGACCAAGATAAAATGGAATTACTAGACACATTGGGCTAAGAAAAAAACTATGAATTCCATTTGTAGTTTTGTGCATCTGTAACAGCTCTCAACTAAGTTTAATAAGTATGGCACAAAGAAAAATAATATATGTATAGTGCAATGCCCCAAAACATAAGTCTATTAATAGTAACTTTTAACATGTGAATAATACTTTTCAATATAGATTTGAAGGATCAAAATTTAACTAAAATGGATATTCTATAGAGCTCATAAGTTGAAAATAAAGTCAGGGTAATACATTTAAGATGAATGGTAATAGAGCTAACTAAAAGACGCAGTTGATCCAAGATAGCTAGCAAATAATCTTGGCTAAAAAAACAATTAAGTGGTAAGAATTTATATTTATGACTAGATTAAAAATTTAGAATCAACAGGGATTATTAAGTTAGAAAAAAAACACAGATAACATTATATGAAAGAGGCAATTATGAAGAATTAATTTGGGACTTCTAGACTTTCCTAAACTAGTAAATCATGGACATAAGAAAATTTTGAGTGAAAAAAAAGAGTAGAAGAAAGAAAATGGTAATTGGGAAAGACAGACGGGGAGGCAGAAATAGAATTCTCATCAGTGTCAGCTGAACTTCACCGTTGGCGACAACTTGACATTGTACCCTCATTGCAATGACCAGCCAAACCACCACCCTCTCCCCCCCCCCCCCCCCCCCCCCCCCCCATTTAGCCACGTTTTTCCTCACCAACCCTGCCTCTTTTTCATTTTGAAAAAGAAAGCTTCTCCTTCATTTTTTTTGTCCATCTTTGGTATCAAGTGATGACACAAGTAACACCAAACAACGATTGAAGGGGAGGTGAACCTTTCGATTGTGACACCCTCGTACCCCTCAAAGGGATGTGAGTGACACACAAAAGAATTATAAATGCATGATTTATCATGTCATTTTAGCTCAGGTTAAATATCTTTATATCATGTTCATATATCATTACCATCTTGTTTAGGATCATTATCTCAAGCTATTCATGTATATTATATCATATGTACTTTGCTAGTTTTTTCTCTTATCGGAATGCTTACACTCTATACTTGTGTTAATATATACATATTTACAATTATACATGTACTTTACATTAATATTAATAGTTATACACTACAAAAATCTTTATACCAAAATGATTTTCTTCCCTAATGGCCCATAAATGCTGACTTCAGAACCTCAAATCTTACACTTGAATATCTACACGAAAATAAACACCCATGCTAAGCTAACTAGCTTAGTAGGGAATTAACAGGATATGGATGACCTCTACAAAAGTCATCAATAATACTTGCAATTTTAAATATGAACCTATGAATATGGTAAAATATCACATTTACTTGATAACATGCACAATAAAAAAAATACAATTATGTCATGTGTTCAAAAATTTAAATTTATATCCCTCTTTTACAGAACATAGTCTTCATTTTATCATCTTATTAATGTTAATCATGCAATTAAAATACCCTTAATTATATTACAATTATTGTCATCCTAATTATACTTATACTATGTAGTACTCAATATCATTTTGATAACATACATATATATTTAAGTCTGCATGTACTAGATATTCATATGTTATGTGACCATATGCTTTAGCAAATCTCATCACTTTATGAAACTATATGCTTTTACTTATATTCTATTCCTACTCAATTTAATATCATTTAAATCACCTATACTATTCAATTTAATTCTATCTATACAATTTACTTCATATATTTATTTTTTAAGTACACATTATGCACTCATCACTCTAGATCAAAATGGACAAATTTTTCACTATCACATGTCTTTTAACTATATTCTTTTGCAAATATAATCATTTCATATAGCATATGTTCATGTTCACTTTAGATTATTTATATGTATATATATTTTACTCCCTCATACTTATCACCTTGAATATTTGAAGTTCCCTATTCTAGCTTGAATTGACAATGAGATGTGAATAACGGGAAAAATGATACTTCTTTTTGTATCAAAGCACTAGATACTAGTTAGGTAGCATTGGAGAGTAGAGACATATTACTCTCGATAGCGTTAGATACCAAATGGGCATCATAGCTTTGGATACCAAACGGGCACCAAAATACTTGGTACTAAATGGGCACCACAACACTAGCAGCTGTAATTAGTAATTACCATCCCCTTATGGACATATCTATCTATCCACTACTACTTATAATTTAGGTACCAAATTATAACTTTACACTATTTCACTTTCATTGTCACTATTACTTTTACTGTACACTGTTACTTTCACTTTTTATTCCACTTTCACTTTCACTATGCAAGTTATATATTCATGAATTCATCATACGCTTCACTATAGTATTCACTTTCATTACATTCTATACTTATGAGTAAATGAAATCATATAACTAATATTGATGTACATATATGCATGTGCTCTAGTCTAGAATCAACATAAACATATGTGCACCATAGTTGTACAAGAATTCATTGAACTCTTCTTTTGTGGAAATCATTTTTGGAAGTATTAATATGTGTGCCATGCACACTCAATCATCAATCATCTTTAAACCACATGTCGTGTCCTTTATACTTCACTATAATCATGTAATTCATAGTCATACCCATATATGCATATCACATTTTTATACTAAATGTACTATAGAATATTCAGTTATGTTTAATCAATCCATGTACATATTTATATTTACGTGTTACATACACGACCAGTATAGTTGCAACAAAATCAACTGTATACATGTAATGCACTTTTCTTATACTTTGTTCATGTTCACATTACCCATGGACGCACTTATATATGCATATCATAGGTTTAAAATTATTGTATTTGCATATAAATGAACTATACATATGTAATTCACTTTATGTGTATTTTTATTTCATGATTACTTTTAATGCTTCATCATATAATGTATGTATATTAAGTCTTTATTTATTGTTGCATTCTCATTTGTCACCTTTTGTATGTCTGTTATATACATTTAGTACTTCAGAGATCGAACTCCACGATCACATTTTGAACTTCGTGATACATCACTTGTATGGAACTATAAGTATGCAGGTATCAACTTATTTTGGATAACATTCTGCTAATATTTTGAGTTATTGTTTTCATCTTCCTCTCAATTTGGGAAGAGAAATAGAAATAGCTATAAAAGTTTCAGCTTTAAGCGAAGGGATTTTGCCCTGTGATGCTTAATCAGATTATTTTCCATATTGTTTCAGTGACAGTGTATTCTTTGAGCCAGAGCTACCTTCAGATGGGATGGGTATCGTAAGAACCAAGCAAAGTGATGGGTTGAAGTCAACTGGAGAAAGGCCTAAAAAGCAACTTAGGATTCAGGAAATCATAGAAGGTATACCTGATAGAATAAACTTCACTTTCTAATATAGTAAAAACAATGAGAAAATCTAGCAATAAATAACTACTAGAACTGTAATACTAGCATATTGGAGCCACATGATTGTCGCTTTTGTTGGATTCAAACACATAATTCCTTGATTGGCAGCAACTCAGGGAACTCTTTCTTCAACTTGGATGTATCCATCTCGTTGTTGCTTCGTGGGGTAACTATCACCTTCGCTTGCTCCTCTAGAGTGAAATTAACCCTTTCAAATTTGGAATCTTACAACTCTTGTACATCTCTAAAATTTCATTATGGCTCACCACACCAGGATTTTTGAAGTTCCACTTAGCCATCTCAATTGAAATAGGTAGAAGTTCATCCAAGATTGCCATGCTGTTCGGAATGTTATATCGTGAAATCTTGGTAATGAAGTTCCTTGGATTGTTAAGATATGATGATATTGGCATTCTGACTCTGAGAGTACATACATTTTCATATTCTTTCAAGCTGGTTATAATTTCATAAAAACAAAAAATTACCAATCAAAGGGGGGTTTGTCATGAAAATAAATAACTCTAAGCGATTTAAATAAAAGAATACCATGGCCTTGGTCTTTGAATAGAAAGAGCCAGTGAAATTGGGTTTGTCTTCCTCAGTATCTGGATGAGCAGCATCATACTCAAACATACAGCCAGTAGCAAAACTCAAATATATTGCAGGAGTATGGGTTTGTTGGTAGGAGTTGAGAAGCCTCCTGATTTCTTACAACAGCACATGAGTACCTGGCCAGTGACCTTACAAGCTTCTAGAAGAACATGAGTACAATATATATTGTTCTTGGTAAACTCAAAGCTGTTTCCGAAGAAATTGTCGACATGAGTCTGGGCAGCAAAGTGCATGATAGTGTCAATGGATTCGGAAGAAGTTGACTAGGTCAGCACTGCACAAAGTTAAATTTGGCCGATGGAAGGAGGTTTGAACAGTAATCAAGCTTGTCAAGGACTACAATTTTGCAATCAGGATAGTTACGGATGAGCTGATTGCAAACATGGGATACAATAAATCCAGCAGCACCGATAATGAGAATGTTCTTAGGGACATGCTGGAACAATTTGTACACAGAATATATACAAAAATTAAATATCAGATCTACAACACGTAGCAATGCAAATATAAAACAAACACAGGCAATGAAATAAAATAAGAATCCAGAAAACCATTCTCAAAATGAAAAATAATTGCCATTCTACACAGCTAACGTTACATAAAGGAACTGATGATGAAAATGCCAAGCTACGGAAATGTACTTTAGATAAATTGGAGAAGGAGAACGCAAGTGTGGATTCCTTTCCAGGCCAGGCAAGTCTTATATTTGCATTTGATGTTATGAAATGTAATTTCTTGTAGTAGTGCCATTAGCCACCTTATGATCTTGTTACTTTTGTACTAACTTCAAAGAGTACATACTGCAGAATCATGAGCTAATTATATATGCAGACAAGGCCAGCTTCTATGTTTCACTCATATGAACAACAAAGATAAACATGAACTCCAGGATCATGTCTAGGTGCAGGTAGTATTTTAGTTAAAGATTTGAATGCTAGATTTTTAATTGTGATTTCAGGTTCCTGCCCCAGTTTGTTTCTAATCCTCTCGGCTTTTGTGAAACATTTAGCAGTTGTTCTTTTGCCTTGTGGTAGTGCTCCACAATGATAAAGCTAACATTTAGTTTTAATTCAAAAAATAATAAAGATGGCGTTTGATATTAAAAATGAGTAGAGAGAGTTTTTGGTGTTGAGGTTAGAGTTTATGTTAGCTTTCTTACTCTTCAGGGGTTATCTATTTTTAATAGATATTTAAATATTTTAATAGAATCTATTTTTAAATAAAAATTAAAGTTATAAAGATTTTTTTTTTAATTTTTTATTGTTGAGTGTGCTTTTTGTTTGATAATTGTACTTGGCGGAGTCTCAGGGGCATTTGCATGTTATAGCTTACAAAGATTGGTAACCATGGTTCGAATTATTATGTTCTTGAGATGGCAGCGGACTATTCTGGATGGATTATGAAGTATCATGTGGATCTTCAATCCATAGGCAGGGGTTTTCCTTGCCGTTACTGGAAATTTTCAATATTGAGCATCATTGTCCGCAAGAATTAAGAAGAGCCAGCGATTGTATTAGCCATACGTGGAAGAGTAATGACCTATAATCTGCTTCAAGGGACAATTGAAAATATTTGCAATACAGAGTTAAGGCCTCAACGTATTTATGGTTTACTGGACTATGAATGGGATTCATATCAGTACTTTGACAGCCTTATTCCTGCCTGATCCTATTATCTCTTAGCTAGTAAATTCACAATTGGTCTTCTTGTGATGTGCTTATTATCGGGGTGCTAAATGAGTATCTCTTGGCATTTCATGTTATCTTGTAAAGCCCAACCCTTGCATTGTACCCCTGTTTGTTCTTTACTTGTGTGGTGCAATGATTTTTATTTGCATACCAAGTCAATCTCCTGATAGCTTGCTCCTTTTCTGCACAGGGCCGATAGATGGATGACTTTGTCATGATCAGTCTGCAACCAAAAAGCTATACCAGGTTCCAGAAAACGAAGAGGTATTCCAGCAAAGGAACACGTGCATATCTGCATTAATGTGTGGGGACTGGTGGGTAACTCTTTAGGTTTTAGAAATTCTAATGAAATTTTCAGCTAGATCTGGGTTGTTGAATGATAAAATGACAGATCTAGTATAGGAACTAAAAAAGGTGTATACTTTAGGTTAGAAGTAAAGAACTAAAGAAATGCTAGTATGGATATTCAGCAGCATGCTATAAATAGTCTGATCTTGTATTCAGCTTTGTAATGGATATTTTAGTGTCACATGTCTCTCTTAGCTTCTTGATTTGTAGTTTGAGGTGACATGAAGTACATTTATTATTTCAATTTCTAGCATCATAATGTACCTTATTTGAAATAGTTAAGTGTTCTATGCTAAATTTATAATTCAAGTGCATATTCATGCCATAGCTTTCTTTTTGTTCCAATTCCCAGTTCTCTATCCTGAACTTGCTTCCATTATAACTTTCACTCAATCTTACCAACACAGAAGTATATCCCTTCTTGGAACACAGAAAGTATCTTCGAGGAGCAGTAGATTTAATTGCTGCAACTGTTAGCTCCTCTGTTTTGGCTACTTAGTCCAGTCCAGGGAGCAGATCTTCGAGAGCAACCATTAAATCAGCCATGTCGCTCTGTATGACAATAGGTCAGACTATTTTCTGTGCAAGAAACTAAATTAATATGTGAAGACTTTTTATGCATTTGTCATGAAGTTTCCACTTGCTTATGTTGGGTCAAATAGCTTTTTTTTTTTTCTTCAGTTGATAACTAATATTACTGGGTTACATAAATCTCATTTCATCTGCAAATGCTGATTGCAATACTTCAGATGACATAATTGATTTCTCATGCTATCCAAGTCATAATTCCAGTAGCTTATAGAAGCAAAAGATAATGTTGAAAAATAGTTCTAAATTTTTATTATTAGAAATTTGACTTTAAAATTTACATTAGGCACATGGATATACAGATATTACTTATTTCTTGAATATAAGCAAAGAGATGTAAGGTTTTAACTCAACTAGAAATCTCAATTGCCTTGACATCAGGTTTCTTGAATTCCACTTTAGGAACAGAGACTGTGAGAACTCCATTCTCCATTAAAACCTTCACCTGGTTCATTTTTGCATTCTCAGGCAGACTGAATCTCCTCAAGAACTTGCCACTGCCACGCTTAATGCGATGCCAAGTATCATTCCTATCTTCTTTCTCTACATTTCTCTCTCCACTGATTTGAAGGACTCTGTCATCCTCAATCCCTGCCTTTACTTCATCTTTCTTAAGGCCAGGAAGATCAGCCTTGGAAGATGTGAGCTTCTGGGGATTTCTTTCCAATCAACGCCGGTACTAACTACACCAGAATTCTCACGAGATACAAGCAAAGAAGAAAAAGGAAAAGTGAAGTCTCTGAATGGATCCCACAAATCCAAAGAAGAGAAAGGATCAAAGATGCTTCTTCTTGAGTTGCCAAAGAAGCTCGGAATCAATGCCATCTATATTTTGAAACTGCTGACTAATGTTTCTGATCGTGATTGTTATTATGACCTGTTTCTTGCTTTTTGATACACCTATGCATTGTGTGGACGTAGGCTGGACATATTTATAGGAAGCAGAGGAGACTTCTTGTAATTTCTCGACCAATCCTGTACTGGTCCTTAATTAATTAATTTATTATTATTATTATTATTATTATTATTATTATTATTATTATTAACAAACTTTCTGGTAAGTTCTTGAAGCAATGGGGCTTTGAAATGTAACCTCAAAACTCCTAACATTTTGGATATGGGGGGCTTTTTCATAAGAGATAATTATACCAAATACCCCTTTTAAGAGTCAACTTTCAAAAATACCGCATTTCTTATAGTCAAACTTTACAACTAACTATAGACATATATAAAGTATCTAGAAATTATATAAAAATCCCAAAACAATGAGTAGATCTATGTTAAAAGAATTAGATAAAGAAGATATAGAAATAATCAAACAATTAGATAAAATAGATACTATAAATATAATTAATAAAAATTAATACAAGAAATTAAAATTCAACTAAGTCCTAAAACAGATAAAATAAAAAACTTATTAAATAAAATAGAAAGTATAGAAGATTTAGAATTAATTAAATATAGAATATTAAGTGAACTGAATTTAGAAAAACAAGTACTAGATAAATTAAGTCGAATAGAAAATTATTTAAAATATTTAGCTAGTAAAATGTGATATAATGAATAAAATAAATGGAAGAGATAAGAAATATAGATGGATATACATATGATGAACAATTTTATCAAATAAATAATAATATTAAAATTTTAAATAATAATATTAGAAAAATGAATAATAAATAATATAGTTTTACAAATACTTTATATGGAAATGATAAATACAGAGAAGGAAGTTTAAGTTTACCTTCAATTATGTTTAAAAAACCTAAACAAGAAAGTACTGAAGATAAAACGGATAAAATATTTAATATGTTAATAGAAATTAAAGATGAAGTTACAAAATTAAAAATAGAGTAGAAACAATAGAAAAAAACTAAAAGTTAAAAGAACATATACAAGAAGGAGTAACAATAAAAACTCATATGTTAGCTTTAGAAGAAGGATTAAAGTTATATGAATATAATAAAATAACTGAAAACGATATATTAAATTTAACCTATGATTTAGAAAAGTTAAAAATAAATGTTAATCCAACATCTACGCAAATAAAAGTAGAAACAAGGGGAATATTCTGGAACAATAGATGAAACTGAAGAAAATATAATGACAGACAATATTGCTATAAGAGAATATGAAAAATATAAATGAAAAACTCATCGACAAAGATCAATGTATAATAATTCAAAATTTACAGTAAAAACAATAGGAACGTAATCTATCTATCCAAATGGAGTATTACTAGATATATATTGTAAAGAAGATATACAAAAGGAAATCGAGAAATGGATAAAAATGAATAATTTATCAATAATATTATATGGATATGATCTACAAAGTGCATGTAATTTTTTAATTAGTACTTTAATAGGAAATATAGAAAAATGGTGGAATACTATTAGAATAGAAGATAGACAAACAATAAAATATTGACTAAATAATGAAAATTTTACAGCAACAGATACTATAAAATACCTTTTACAAAGATTTGAATTTGCAATAAAAGGATAATTTATAGGAGATCATTGGTTAGATCTAACAGAGTCGGCAAAGAAAGTAAGACAAGAAAATTTATGGAAAATACAAAATTTAATAATATGTAATATGTGTTATTTAAAACAATATACATGTGAATTTAATAACTATTATTATAATATAGCAAAAATGGATATATTACAAAGATCAGAAATTAAGTTATTAAAACAATCGTATGTAACTAAATTGTCAAAACCATGGGGATTAAAGTTATTTAATGAAATACAAAGTAATAATGAAATATTAGAAGGAACATTAGGATCATATTAAACTTACATATTTAAATGAATAAATGAAATGTGTAATCAAGCTTATGAAAATAGAAAGATAAGAAAAGCAATTAGTGGAGGATTATGTTGTCCAATTTTAGCTAAACCAGCATGTTGGGGATGTTATAATAAAAATAAAAAATATAATATATCGAAAAGAAAAAATTATAGACCTAAATATAAAAACTTTTATAAAAGAAAGTTTAAATATTTTAAGAAAAATAAATTTAATAAAAGAAGGTATTTTAGGAAAAATCAAATTAAGAGATAGTAAGAAAAATCCTAAAACATATACTTGTTGGATATGTAAAGAAAAAGAATACTATACAAAAATAAAGAAAATCATAAGGCATATAGGACATATGAAGATTTGATAAAACAAAATTATGAACCTGTAGAATATAGTGATATGTCAGAAAATAAAAGTATATATGAAATAAATTCTCAATATAATTAAGATAATTATAACTCAGATAATTATTGAGAGTTAGATAATGAGTCAGAATCAAATTCTGAAGTTGAGTCAGAAATAGAAAATAAAGAAGAAATTTAACTTTGTTATATTTTGAATCTTAAATCCTTTTAGACTAAAACTATAATAAGAAAAATAAATTCAGATAATGAAGATCATGAAATTATAGATGATAATAATATTTTTAGTTTTAATAAAACTTTTGATAAAGAAAAATTTGGTCAATTAAATAATCATAAATTAAGCATTAAAGAGGAAGATATATTGAAAAGAATATGGTTTAATATATTATATAAAGCAACATATATTGCTAAACATTATGAGTCAGCTATAGATATATATAAAGTTAAAAAAAAAATACAGTAATACCATTAATTAATAAGGATGAAATAAAGCATTATCTAAATTATCAAATAAAAATAGATATAAAAATCTATATTTAGGAGCAATACAAATAATTATTAAAGCACATTTTAGAAAAGGAATAGATAGTTCAGTTCAATTATTTTTTATGGATGATAGAATATTGAATGACCCAACAGATGCCCTATTAGGAGCAGTATTAGGAAATTTAGTATATAAAAAGTTAAAGTTTACAATAATTTCAGATTTTTCAGTAAGTTTATGAGATAAAAATATAGATCAAGCTCTTAATTTATATCATAAATTACATAGAATATAAATGACAAGTGGATCAAAAGTATTTTCAGTAACATATGAAACAATATACGCATTTACTACTAGTCATTATAAGAAGTTACAAAAAAAATATACGATTACAAGTAGATATAGACGATACAATTTTATATTTAGTTGAATATATACCACTAAGGCAATTAATACCATTTAATATGACAATTCTAGATGAACTAACAATGGATTTAATACAAGAATAAAAATATAGAAATTATACCTAGAATACAACATGTAGGAGAAATATTATTAATATCTTCATGCGAAAGTTCTAAAAAAAACTACAAAGAGAAAACAACTTACTATTAATAGATGAACAAGGAAAAATACATACAAGATCTAGAAAAAGCATTGATTTAAGATCATCTTTAAAAGCAAAGCAATATTATATTGAATTTGAATTAGATATTGGAAGAGAACGGAAATTATTAAAAATATTAATAGATACTGGAACAGCAAAAAGTCATATAAATGAAAGTTTAGTCTTTTCATTCAAAAAATATGATTTAGATGAAGATTATGAATTTTTAGATTATTCAGGACAAAAACATACAATTAATAAATATGTAGAAATAAATTTAGCCTTAACAGATAATCAAGAAAAAATTATGATTATACCACTAGAAATAAATATGGATACAATTTCATCTACGCAAATTTCAATTTTATTGGGATTAGATTGTTTAATAAATATATCACCTTATAATCTTACTGGTCAATATATGACTTTTAAATATGATGGAAATGAATACAAAATTTCAAGGAATAGAAACTAGTCCATAAAGTATTTATATAAATATAAAAATCATTTATAAAGATTTTTATACAACTTCATATCATGCTTTCATAGATACAGGATCTGCAATAACTTTAGCACAACCTTATATCTTTCCAGATAATATATGAAAGAAAACTAATGATTGTAAAATAGGAATTGATATTACTAGTAATACTACTAAGTATGATCTAGTCACTGAAAAGATAGTAATTCAGGTACTGTCCAATATACTTCAAATATCTAGAGTATTTCAATCTACAAATCATGGATGTAATATTTTATTAGAAAATAATTTGTTAACAAATTATTATCCTTTAAGTATTGGATATCAATATATTTGATTAACAACTCCTTGTACGCATAAGATTATTTGTCCTAGACTTCAAAAATCCTTTAAATGGAAATCTTCACCATTGATTTCTCGTACAACGAACTGTGATGAAAATATAGAAAAAAAACCCATTAGAAAATGTGACACTAATACACAACTTATAGAAAACATCATAACTCCAAATGACATTATCTTCTTATTAGATAAATGTATACGAACAAACCCTGTAGAAAAATTGGAGAAAATGGTATTTATGCTTTAATAAATTTAAAACATAACATACCAATAAGAATTAAAAGAATGTTTTGTAATAAAGATGATGATGAAAAATTTGATCTACAAATAAAAGAATTATTAAATAAAAAATTAATTAGACCAAGTAAAATTAATTTTTTTTAGTAGTCCAGCCTTTATGGTTATAAATCATGCAAAAATAAAATGAAGTAAACCTAAAATGGTAATCAATTATAAGAAACTTAATTCAGCAACAGAATTTGATGGATATTTAATACCTAATAAAGAAATTCTTATACAAATCAGGATTTTGGCAGATAAAAATGCACCCAAAAAGTATTAAATATATCGCTTTCAGTACGCCAAGAGAACATTACGAATGGTTAATTATGCCATTTGGACTTTATAATGCCCCTCAGATATTTCAAAGAAAAATTAAAGATATGTTTAAAGATTTAAGACATTTTTGTCTAGTATATATTGATGATATAATTATTTTTAGTGAAAGATTAGAATAACATTATAAACATATAAAATAATTTTTATTAAGATGTATTAAACATAGATTAATATTATCTAAAGAAAAATCAGATATAGCGAAAAGAAAAATAGAATTCTTAGGATTTACGATATCAAAAGGAGAAATTGAATTACAACCACATATAGAAAAATCTTTACAAAAGTTTCCAGATCAATTAGAAAGTAGAAAAATGGTCCAACAATTTTTAGGACACGTCACATATGCTAGCGACTTTATACAAGAATGCGTTAAAAAGAGAAAAGTATTACAAGATAAATTAAAATGTGATAGGCCTTAGATTTGGACAGATATTGATACAAAAGCAGTAAAGGAGATAAAGAAATGTTGTAAGCAATTACCAAAGCTATCCTTGATAATGGTGATTTATATAGTGTTTTTAGTATGTTTTTAGGTGTTTAATTTAGTTAAATTTGTGTTAATTAGGATTGAATTTGAGTTTAATTGGTTAATTTTATATTTTTGGAGTTAATTATAAATTTTGGTATTTTTCAGGGTTAATTTGCAAGAAAAAGGACTTTAATTGTAAAAAAACAAGAAGATTTGGGCCAAAACTGTGAATTTGAAAAATTCATGTTAATTAGTGATCGTGAGGTCCAGAAGTTCAATACATGGCCACGTGAAGAAAGCTAAGAAATGTTGGGTGGCCATGTGTCATTAAAAGGAGAATTGTGCATGGCCACGTGAAGAGAAGCAAGTAAAAACACATGGCCACGTGAAGAAGAGTTCAAAGACAACACATGGCCACGTGAAATTTAACAAAGGAAAACACATGGCCACGTGTTTTGTTTCCCATGAAGTGAAGGATTGCCGATTTTTCCAATTCAAGTAGAATTTGCTTTCTATTTTATTTCTGGAGTTTGAGAAGGATTCTACCACCAATTTTGCCTATAAATAAAAGACTCAAACACCAAAAAAGAAGATGAATTAAGATCAATTAGAAGAATCATCAAGAACTAATAGAGTTCTTTAGTTTTAGTTTTACTTTGTTTTTTCAGTTTTTTCAGTTTTTATTTTTCTTTTCAACTTTATTTTAGTTTTTCAACTTTATTTTAGTTTTTAAACAATGTTTAAGAAGTAGTTTTTAAACAACTTTAATTTTATTGATTAATATTAAGAGAGGAAGAATTAAGAATAAATTAGAGTTGAATTACTTGAAAAAGAGTTCAATGAATATTTATGAAGTTAAAACTAGATTTTCATGCTAAGTATTAGATTTGTCTATGAGTTTAATACTAAGAATGATATACTTAAATAAAGATATCTTGCTTTATTACTAGTTTTGCCATAATCACTGGTGTTTATATTGAATTTAAGTCATTATAATAAAAGTTAAGGTGGATAATTTCTTTAGCAAGAGAATTTCAGTTATTGTTTTGTTTTTAATTCATGTTAATTTAATATTAGCTTTTGTTTTATTTCATTGTTTATTTTGTTTAATTTTTGCTTTTAAATCAAAAAAATTTAGGAAACAATCTCGGATTAATTTAATTCATATATAGATATTCTTCTTAGCAATTCATGTTCCCTTGGGTATGATATTTGAGGTCCTAATCTATATTTTCCTGTATTACTAGCCGATCTAGTATACTTGTTAGACACCGGTCAACCCTTACCAGAAGAAAATGAAAAATTATTATTAGAAATAGATGCCTTAGATGATTATTGGGTAGCTATTTTAAAAAGTAAAGACGGAAAGAAAATTTATGAATATGCTTTAGGAACTTTTAAAAATTCAGAAAAGAATTATCATAGCAATGAAAAAGAATTACTAGAAGTAAAATATGCCATTAAAAATTTTGAATTAGTTTTATTACCAAAATGATTCATAGTTAAGACAAATAACACTCATGTAAAGTCTTGTATTACAAAAAATTATAATGAAAAATTAGCTCAAAGAAGAAAAATAGGATGACAAGAATATTTTACTAACTTTAATTTTGATATTAAGTATATTCCAGGAAAAGACAATGTATTGACAGATCTGTTAAGCAAACCAATAACTAAAGAAGAAGATTAACCATTTTCTTGTGGGAATAAATATCTAATGGAAAAAAACGCATATAGTGTTTCTAAACTCACTGCAGAGAAAAGGAAAGTAATGGAATCTATGAAAATGCTATATATCTTATTCTAGAAATAGATAATGAGATTGGTCAAATTTCAATGAATTATGCACAGGCACTTCTACATCAAAAGAAATCTAAGGAAGAAAGCACTAGTTCACAAAAAATGACTATTTTTGGCACCACAGCTAAGAAAGAACTAGAGTAAGAAATATTGAGAAATATGATGATTAGACATTCTGTTCAATTTTTGGACAATTCGAAATCATCTCAGGAAGTAAATTCGAGAAATATGAGAACAAATTGGGAATTTTAATTCTTGATTGATAACTTTTAGAAATATTTCATTATCATCTCAGCAATGGAATGATGATGAGAGATCTCAACTAAATATTAGAGAAATTCGAAAGCAATGGGAAGTAGAATTTTTTAAAGCTCTGCAATATTTAGCAAAGGTTACTAATGCAGTTGGAATTAGTACTATTTCGATCAACAGTACCTACAACAAAGCAATCATCAGAAAAGGAGCAGAACCAAGGACAATTCAAAAACTTTATTATTTTGAATTTGCTCACACCATATATCCTGGAGAAAATTTAGAAGAAATTCAATATTTACCAGCAACCATTAAGTCTCAAATTGAGATTTTTAATGGGATCACTAAATTAAATAAAATATATATTTGTATTTTCAGCATTATTCCTTAATGGGATCGATGATATTAAAAATATGGAAATTCCTACATAAACTTTCATCAGAATGGGCACTACTAGATAAGAAATTATTCCAGAAGAACAGAAGACTTTCAATTTGCATCCATTAATTCTCAAAAATATCTCAGAAATGAGAATGAAGAACATTGAAACCAATATTAATTCGTGGATTAAGAGAAATCTTAATAGATAATAAAAAATACTATACTATTTTTCAATATAATATCCTTGTCATCAATCTAGCTACGAAATGGCATCACAAATATCTTCTTGAAGGATATCTAGACACAATAATTAAAGGAAGTTTACCAATGGCCGAAACAACCAAAGAATTTTTCAGAAAGATGATAAAAAAGGAATCTTCACCAGCCGAAAGCAAAAGCTCGAGATAAAGCTTAGTGAAGCTGGGCCCTCTTTGAAGAAAATCAAGAAATAATTGCAAAGACAATAGATACGGCTGAAAACCTAAGATGTCAATGGATTTCTCAAAGATAAGAATATCTAAACTGGATTTTTTATATCTTATATTAATTTATTGAGTTAATTTCATCAATTATCATTAAATTTATATCAAAATAATAAACATGTAAAAATAAAAAAAAATTTGTAATGCAAATATATTTAAATGTTAAAAAAATAATTTTTAAAAATCATTTTAACTATAATGAACCATGAAAACCATCAGAAATCACCATAGAAATCCTTGCTAGCACTCCAGCGCAGCATAGAAGCTCGTACATAGACAAACATGTCACCAAAGTAACATAAAATAAATGCCACGTGCGACTAATATGTGGCATGCATGATAAATAGATTTAGATGATGTGGCAAACTGACATGTGAAATATGTTATTCATGCCACATATTAGGTCCTTTGTGTCACCGAATTTGCTAAAAGTCTAGCTAAAGGGAGGTTTGTAGGCATAGCTTTGTATAGATTATTTTTAAGGGTTAATTACAAAAAAAAAAATCCAAATATATAAGGGGTATCAAATTTTAAAAACTTACAATGTGAGTACCAAACTTATAAAATCCCTTTCAATGTTGAAATTCAGTCATTTTATCCGTTAGTTTAAACAAAATATGCTGACTGGGATGCCTAGATGGAATTTCCATTCTCTAAAAATATTTGGATGCCAATTAAGCTGCCACATCACTTTCTTCTTTCCCATCAAATTAGCAACGGAAATTTCTGTCGCTATTCCATCCCTAAAAATATTTAATTTTTTATTATTTTTTATATTTGAATTAATTATAATTTATATTTAATTTTTAATTATAATTTATGATTTATAAATCAAAAATTAATATTATCTTTATTTATAGTTTTTTAAAAAAATTAATTATAAATTTTAATTAATGAAGTTCAAAAATTAATGTAAAAAATTAATTGTAAATTTTTGTATGCTCTCTCTTGTTCTCTTACTAGTTTACTTATTTGTTTTCTCAAGTGTAAGTCAAGAACTTGTGGAAAATGCTTACTAGCATTCTTTGAAGGATTTACATAAAGTTTACTAGCGTCGCATATGGCTAAGTTTCTGTAAAAGAAAGCCCGTGACTTATGCCGAGTTGGAGTGATAGCAAAAATTTCGGTGGTGATTTTTGATGGTTTTCATGGTAAATTTTACTTGAATGGTTTTTGAAGATAATTTTTTAAAATTTAGTTATTTTTGTGTTACAAAATATTTTATTGTTACTAATACAATTTTTTAATATAATTCTGATAACAGTGGATGAAATTAACTCTTATTTTTTCTAACCATGTAGACTAGACATTAGATTGCACATTTAAGAGTGACTTAGTATTTAAACAAATTAAGACTTTAAATGAAAGAATAATGAGAAATCGTGTAAATATTGATGTTCAACATCCATATTCGTGGAAAAGATGAGGGGAAAGAGTCAATTCTATCGTTCCATTTTGCTTGGAGTTAATGGAAAATTATGGACTTTTGAATTTTCTAAACATACATCTACATCAAAATTATGCCTCTAAGTTTTTTTTTTTACTTAACAAAAAGAAAATGAAATGACAAACTGCTTTCAAATTTATATGATATTATATATAATAGAATTCAATCATAATGAAATTGATGTACTAATATAATCATTTTTTTTATGTACTATAGTTATTAACAGTATAGTTGATTCACATAATGTTTAGACTGATTTTATATAATAACTTGCAGCATAAATATTCTAAATGGGTAGGGCTTTCTGATGGTATGGGCATGGACTTAATTTTTGGGAGTTTTGATTTTTCAAATTTATGTCTCTACCAAATTATTGTGTTCCTAAGTTTCTTTCATTTTTTTTAATTAAACATTTTTTCCTCCTCTTTCGGCTTTTCAAATAAATTTATGTAAAGTTTGTAATATCGGTTTTCTTTCCCTTCCTAAATAATAATAATAATAATAATAATAATAATAATAATAATAAAAGATATATATGCGTTATGAATTAAAATTCAGATGAAAAATTATCAAGGGAATGCAATACTAAGTATTCTTAATGAGTAATTGTGAGAGAAATAATAATCTCTTGATATTATTGATGTATTTGAAGTGTATTTATACACATAGAAAACAGAGATGGAGTATCAGTAGAATACTACTGATATACATATGTAACAGAAAGATACAATGTAACGGAAATACAAAAGAGTAAGATAACAAGATCTCAACAATAATAGTAACAGCTGTTAGTATAATAACAGAGATAACAAGATCTCAAATAATAACTGCTTAATACCCCCCGTCAAACCGATGCTGGCCGAGAAGTTAAACACAATTTATCTCGTAAGAAGAGAAATCGAGGGGATGGCAGAGGTTTGGTGAAAATGTCGCCAATTTGATCATCAGTTGCAATAAATTTAACAAGTAGATGTCCACTAGCCACTCTCTCAAGAACAAAATGAAAGTCAAGTGCAATGTGTTTAGTGCGAGCATGAAAGACTGGATTTTGAGAGAGATAGATAGCACCAATATTGTCACACCAAAGAGTGGGAGAAGAGGTAGGAACATCAAGCTCACTGAGTAAAGACTGAATCCATAAAAGTTCAGCTGTTCCATTTGCAAGAGATTTGTATTCACTCTCTGTTGAGGAGCGAGCCACAGTTGGTTGTTTCTTTGCAACCCAAGAAATAAGATTCTTGCCAAGATAGATAGCATAGCCATTTGTGGATCGTCTGTCGTCTTGGTCACCACCCTAGTCTCTGTCTGTAAAGCAGTGCAAATCAAGACCCGAATCAGGACGAATGAGAATGCCCAAGGTAATAGTGTGAGCAATGTAGCGCAGCAGACGCTTCAAGGCTTTCCAGTGGGTTTCTGTGGGGGAGTGCATAAACTGGCACAACTTGTTGACTGCAAAACAGATGTCTGGTCTGGTGGTGGTCGCATATTGAAGGGCACCAATAATCTGACGAAATTGTTTACCATCACTTAAAGGAGGACCATCAGACTTGTGCAGTGGAGGAGCCATGGCAATGGGAGTGGAGCAGCCTTTTACATTTCCAAAACCAGATGAGTGAAGCAAGTCACAGAGATACTTATGTTGAGAGAGATAGAGACCCTTAGGAGATCGGACAACCTCTATACCCAAAAAGTAGGATAATTCACCAAGATCCTTGACTGGGAATTCAGCTTGCAATTGTTTGATAATCCAAGTTGCTGCAGAGGTGGAATTTCCAGTGACAAGGATGTCATCCACGTAGACCAGTATGAATAGGCGTACTTCATGTGTGCGATATATGAAAAGATAGTTATCAAATTTGGAAGAGATGAAATCGAGGTTAAAGAGAAATTTCTTAAGTCTATCAAACCATGCTCGAGGTGCTTGTTTAAGCCCATAAAGAGATTTGTGCAGTTTACAAACAAAGTCAGGATGGGCAGCATCAACAAAGCCACAAGGTTGATCCATGTAGATAAGGACATCGAGATAGCCATGAAGGAAGGCATTTGAAACATCTAGTTGTCTGATAGACCATCCCTGGGTAACAACATAAGCAAGAACAGTTCGGATAGTGGTAGCTTTGACGACAGGACTGAAGGTTTCCTTGTAATCAATGTCAGCCTTTTGATGAAATCCTTTTGCAACCAGTCTGGTTTTGTAACGATCAACTGAGCCATCTGGTTTGCGTTTGATGCGGTACACCCATTTGTTACCTACAATATTAGCAGATGGTGGGCATGGTACAAGACTCCATGTGCTTGTGGATAAAAGGACATTAATTTCTTGTTGCATGGCGTGCTGCCAGTGGGAGTGTGGTTTGGCTTGAGTGTAGGTAGCGGGTTCTGAGTTAAGAAAAGTGGGGTCAGAAGTTTTGAGTGAATAAAGTAATTGTTTGGGCTTTGGGTTGGGTCGCAGGCTCATGGGATGAGTACGGGTTGGTTGGTGTTCTAGGAGAGATGGGGTAGAGGAAGTGTGGGATGATAGATCCACTACTAGATTTATTCCAGCAGCATTGGTGGATAAGGAAGGAGAGGTTTGTGTATCGGGTAAAGGAGGGGTAGAGAGTGACGGGGAGGAAGAGTTTGTCGTGGATGGAGTAAGACTTTTGTTAAGCATGGGATTAACAGGAGGAGTAGGAGAAGGAGAGGATAAGGATAAAAAGTTAGAATGAAATAAAGAAGAAGAGTTTGGAGGAGAAGAGGTAACCGAACCTGGTAGAGTTGGAGATGAAGTGGTCCACACGTCCAGCCAAGGAGAGGAGCACGACAAAGAAGCACCTGAGGCAGCAGAGGGTGTTTGAGCAAAAAGAAAATTGTTGTCATCAAAAACTAAATGTCTGACAATGTAAATTCGACCAGAATCCTTGTCTAAACTAATGTGCCAGAGTGATTAGGAGAGAGACCTAAGTTAACACATGGCTTGCTTCGGAATGAAAATTTATGAGAGTTATAGGGCCTGAGAAAAGGATAAACAGTGCATCCAAAAACATGTAACGAATTATAATCAAATGATTTTCCATAAAGTTTAAAATAGGGAGTTTGATTGTTTAAAACTGGAGTGGGCATTAGGTTAATAGTGAAGGTGGAGTGTTGGAAAGCATGACTCCAATATTTCATGGGTAGATGCGCGTGAGCAATAAGAGTGAGACCAGTGTCTACGATGTGTCGAATTTTGCGCTCGGCAACACCGTTTTGTTCATGTGTATGAGGACATGCAACCCGATGTAAGATTCCATGTGTTTGAAAGAATGATTTTAATGGACGATACTCCCCACCCCAATCCGATTGAAAAGCTTTGAGGGGAAGATTGAACTGTTTTTCTACCATGGTTTTGAATGTAACAAAGCATTGAAAAACATCAGATTTATTTTTAAGAAAGAAAATCCAACTAAACCGAGTAAAGTCATCAACAAAGACAAGGAAGTAACGGAAACCTGCTATAGATAAGGTAGGGGAAGGACCCCAAACATCAGAGTACACAAGTTCAAGGGGATTATTAGTTGAATGACTAACAGGGGGAAGAGATTTTCTTGACAACTTGCCCATACAACAGGCAGAACAAATAGAAGACATGGATGAACTAGATGAATCTAATTTATTTTCTTGAATTATTTTAGACAAAATTTTGGAGTGTGGGTGGCCTAACTTCCTATGCCAGTCTTGGAATGATGACACAGTTGCAACATGAGCTTTTTTGCTGGCAGTAGAAGGAAGAACGTACAGACCAGCTTCAGTCCGCCCCTTGAGAAGAATGCGATTGGTCACCTGGTCCTTAACAAGAAAAAATGTTGGCCAAAACTCAATATAGCAGTGATTATCACGGGTGAATTTAGAGACAGAAAGTAAATTGTTATTTAGAGATGGTACACAGTAAAGTTCATTAAGAGCAAGAGAACATGAAGGTGAGGATATAACACCTTTGCCAACATGAGAGATAGGCAAACCTTGTCCATTACCGATATGAATGTTATCAGAGCCAGGATATTGTTGAGGAATCTGAAGGGCCTGAAGATCCGGTGTCATGTGATAGTTGGCACCTGAATCAACTATCCAGGGGTGCATCATGTCAGGTCGTGGCATGTATGGACTGGAAGAATAATGCGCCAAGTGGGCCTGTGGATGCTGTGACTGTGTAGGTGCATTCCTGAAATTAGAAAAATTAAAGTCAAATCATTTCCTACATTTGTCTGCAGTGTGATTCCTGAGATTGCAGATTTGACATGGGCCTCTATTGCGTTTTTGATTTCTTCCTGAACTCCGATTTGGTAATGCTGGCACAGATGACTCACTGCGTTGGGCAATATGAGCAAGTGGTGGCTCTTGATAACTCTTGATTAAAATTTCATGAGCAAGAAGATGACTATGCAGTTCATTGAAGGAAACTGGGTCAGGTCTTAGATTCAGTGCAGTAATAATAGGGTGGAACTCACTACCAATGTTATGATAGATAATGGCATTGAACTCAGCTGCAGTCATGATACGACCAGCAGATGCCAATTCATCAACGAGAGATTTAGCACGTTGAAGGTATGCAGAAACAGAGAGGTCTCCTTTCTTCAGTTCTTGCAATTCAATGTTTAGTTGCAGCTGTTTGTTGTGGGAGATAGCACCAAAGGTATTGGCGAGAGCACTCCAAACTTCAGCTGAAGACGTTAATCCAGTGACATAGGGAAATACTTTCTCAGATAAAGAGGATAATAGCCAACATAGTAACATCTGGTCTTTCTGGAACCAGGTCTGATAGGCGGGATTAGTGATTAATTCTGTGGGTTTGTCAGGGTCAGGGATAAGGGAGGTTGGTCGAGGAAGGGATCCATCAACATAACCAGTTAAATTTTGATAGTTTAGTAAAGGAAGAAACTGAGTTTTCCAGGCAAGATAGTTCTTGCTGGTGAGCTTGATGGAAAAGGAGTGATGGTTCGTGGTGGCTGAAAGAGTTGCTGCAGTGGTCATGGTGGATGTTAATTTGCTGTTAGTTTTGGTTTTACTCAAGCTCTGATACCATGTGAGAGAAATAATAATCTCTTGATATTATTGATGTATTTGAAGTGTATTTATACACATAGAAAACAGAGATGGAGTATCAGTAGAATACTACTGATATACATATGTAACAGAAAGATACAATGTAACGGAAATACAAAAGAGTAAGATAACAAAATCTCAACAATAATAGTAACAGCTGTTAGTATAATAACAGAGATAACAAGATCTCAAATAATAACTGCTTAATAGTAATAAATAAAAGATTAAGAGCATAAAAGAATACTAATTTCGGCAATTGGGAGCTTATTTGAATAGAATCTTAGCATAAACTGGAATACATAATTGATGGATGGTATGGACGTCTCTATCTAATAATTTTAATACTATAAGCTAAGAGAGTTTTGAGACTTCAGAGTGTGAATTTATTATCAACATATGGTAGGATAATATATTTATTTATCATTATAAATAGTTAATTTAATTGTTGAAATGTTGTTTCTACGTTGAAGGATTCAAAAATATTGTGCTGATTTTGGAGTTTTTTTGACGTGAAAACAGATATGTAGGTCATAATGCGAATTTATTTTAGAAAACAATTTCCTAAATAGAATATTTTAATTAAAAAAATAGTTTTTGATATGATTGAATAATAATAATAATAATAATAATAATAATAATAATAATAATAATAATAATAATAATAATAATAATAATAATAATAATAATAATAATATATGCGTTATGAACTAAAATTCAGATGACAAATTATCAAAGGAATGCAATATTCTTAATTAGTAATAAATAAACGATTAAAAGCATAAAAGAATACAAATTTCGGCAATTGGGAGGTTTATTTGGACTAAGAAAAAAAATTATCATATTTGAAAAAAAAAAATGACTACTCATACTTAACTATTTGCGTACATTTTTGCCAATTTCCTGCTAAGCTTAGTTTTATTAGGCTGAGCATTTGATTTTCTAGATTTGAGAAAAGCCTCTGTAGTAGTAATTGCATTTGCTGTTCCATGAATCATAAATAATTAGGCCAAGGAACCAAGGCCTGTTTTCCAAAGAAAATCCTCAGTAGTTGTACAATAACTAGCTAGACATTTAGCATTAAGACAATACCATTGTTGAATACAAACAAATCCCATCCAAAATCAGAAAAAAATGAAATTTTGAAAAATGTCTTCAACCAATCTGATTTTCTGCTCCAAGAAATCTTTAATTTCTTTGATTTTGACTCAATCTTCACCAAATCCTTTATTTTGTACCTAAAATATAATTATGAAATTAATACCCTGAAATTAAGTACAAAACTAATTAAAAATGGGAAAGATATTATGTCAAAATAATAAAAATTGTAGCTTTATCACAAGTGAAGCCACGTTGTTTTCTACTTCTAATCTTTCAAACCAATTGAATCTCAAGTGATTCCCAGTGGATGCCGTGATTCATTTTACTAATTTACTCCTTTGATTTGATTGGACCAAGTCAAGTCAAGCCAAGTTGTTTTCTACTTCTAATCTGTCATATCAGTTCTGTCTCAATTGCTTCCAAGTGGGTGCCGTGAACATTGGGGAAGAACAATAATGATTCATTTTACTAATTTACTCCTCCGATCTGAAAGGATCAAATTGAAAGGATGGCACTTTACTGCAATCAAAGGCATAATGTGATCAATTTCATACTATGAAAATTTGTGGTTTACTGGTCAAGAGGCTCTTGGTATTGGCAGTTAAAATGGAGGAGGAACCTTCTGGTCTGGGAGTTAACAATGCTTGAGGATATGATGACGCTTCTCAACTCCTTTGCCCTATCTTTTGGTCGCCCTGATCGTAAGATTTGGGTCCACGACTCACAAGGGGTCTTCTCGGTTAAATCTGCGTGTAAGGCTCTGGGCAAATCCTCTTTCGCTGATGACAATTTTGATAAATTCTCTTGGGTACTAGGGAAGAATGTGGCACCTCCAAAAGTTGAACTCTTTTTGTGGATGTGTATTAAGAACATAATCAGCTCAAAGACGTTCCTGGCTGATCGTGGGATTATCGATTCTGGATGCTGTCTCTGCCCCTTCTGCAAACTCGCGCCAGAGACAATGGATCATCTTCTTCTAACCTGCAGTTTTTCCTCTTCTTTATGGTATTCCATCCTTAGATGGTGGGGGTACGTCTTCTGTATTCCGTTTAGCTTATCAGATATGATTCTACATTGGTCTTTCTATGCTGGTAGCGGGCCCCGCCGTAAAGTATGGAGTATTCTTTTTTTGGCTTGCATCTGGACAATCTGGCTTGAAAGGAATGCTTTGCTCTATTCTGGAAAATCGCTGACAGTCTCCTCCCTCTTCCATCTCTGTTTGGCTCGGTCTGCTTTTTGGATTAAAGCTCACAAAGACCTGAGCTTCCTCAATGGTCAACACCTTCTTCTAGCTTCTGATGGGATTAGAAATCTCTTTCAGGTTCCCAAGAACAGACCGAAAGCAGTATGGTATCCTCCCAGTCCGGGCCATCTTAAGTGGAACACTGATGGCTCTTCCTTTGGCAACCCGGGACCTGCAGGTATCGGTGGAGCTCTTAGGGACTCATCTGGGTCAATTTTGTGCCTATTCTCTTGTAATGTTGGAAAAAGAGACGCTGTGGAAGCTGAGCTACTTGCTGTTCACAAAGCTCTCATGGTCTCAGCCAATTTTCTTTCTCAGCTGAACATCCCTGTCTCTTTTGAACTGGATTCCTCAACGGTTGTGGCTTGGCTAAACCGCCCTGCTGCTACCAGACCTTGGCGTTTGAATAGCACTTTTAATGACATCAGTAATTGCTTAGCAATTTTTAACAAGATCACTTTCATTCATCAAATGAGAGAATCAAACCAGTTGGCGGACGGCTTGGCTAAACAAGGAGCTTTTCGTTCCACTGATTTAGTTGCTTGGCTTACAGAGGGACAGTGACAGTTATTTTTGTGCTCTGATTTTGGGATTTTTTGTCTGGTCTCTGTCGATTTATTTGTTTCTGTGGGAGCTGTGTGAAGTCTTGTGTCTGTTATTTTCAGCTGTTGTTCCTGCTGTCTTCTTCTTTCTGGTTTGCTGCTTGTTTGTTTTGCTGGAGGGTGTAACTGCTGCTTGCAGGAGTTTGACAGTGGTTCCGGAAAGCTTTCACTCTTCAGTTTCGGATGGTTATCAGTCAGGCCTCTGGTCTCGTTCTTCAGGTTGCAAGCTTCTAGCTCCACTGTCTCTCTGGTTGCATCATCGAGGCAAAGCGTCTATCTGTTTCCTCCTTCATGGGAACCTTTTGTTGTTTTTTTTACTCCTTTTAGATTTTGGTTTGTTTCTGGTTACCTTTCAATTTTAGGTTTTTTGGTTTTCTTCCTAGGCGCTGCTTCTGTCCGCTGCTATGGATTTTCTGTTGAGTTCTTCTTCTGTTCCTATGGCAGAGGATGGTTTTCTAGCCTTTGTGTAGCCTTTCGGCTTTGCTGCTTCAATATATTTTCAGCTTATCAAAAAAAAAAAAGATGTAAATAATTTTTTGACTATTGGAAGAACTGCAAGTCTATGAAAGGTTCTTATGTGAACCAAAGATGCCAATGGACAAGAATATCTAAAGTGGACTTTTTAGACCTTATATTATTTTCCTTTTTTTCTAATCAATTAAGATTTGATCACTTCCTTTGCATGGAAAGTTATGGAGCTTTGATTTTTCTAAACTTACATCTCCATCAACTGATATTCTTGTCTTAACTGCTTCCAAATTTCTATGATATTTAAAGAATGAAGAGGAACCAGTGAAGGTGATATTTATTGATGATTTTAGATAGGCCTATAATTTAATAATAGATTCTTATAATTAACAATGATGTAGAAACCGAGTGGAATATTCATTATTGATAAAGGAATTGGTACAAGTATATAATTTAAAAAACTCACAGTGCCGTAGATGTATAAATTATCAATGCCAGGGATGTAAAATTATCTATGAGAGGTTCATTTGTGAATCAAAGATGCCAATAGATTTTTTCAAAGGATAAGAAGATCTGAACTGGATTTTTCAGACCATTTATTAATTTCATTTTTCTAACCAATTAAGATTTTAAGATCCAACTGTGAAGGATGGAGACTAATATAATAATTCACATGACATAACGTTTTAAACTCAGTTCATATAATTTCTTACAGAATAAATATTTTAACGTAATTATACCTTTTCAACATATACGGTGATGATGTTAAACAAAATATGATTAAAACCAATTTGTCAAAACTTATATTAATTCATTTTCTAAGCCAATCAAAACATTAGGATCCAGCTTTGTAGGATGGAGACTGAAGGATTTCATTTTCTTCTTCAATTAAAGCAGTAGTTGATGATTTTCTATATATAAACGGTTTTATAGGTAACTCCAACTCAAAGATTTCATAAACATATCTTCCCTTTAATTCCCACGTAATGTATTTAATTCTTGAGAATCCAGTTCTTTATCCTTATTATTATTCATTTTTAAGATCCAACTGTGAAGGATGGAGACCAAAGGTTAGTCCATGCCATGGGATGATGTATTAATATATGTAATTAGTGAAATATCTTAATTTTTGTTTAATTGATATTGATGTTTGACAATAATTTCTCTTTAAAATTAATTGATGTTTTCTTCCGTATAGGTATGGTCTATGGAGCTTTGATTTTTCTAAACTTACATCTCCATCAACTGATTTTCCTGTCTTAACTGCTTCCAAATTTATATGATTTTCAATATAGCAGAATTTAATAAAAATAAAATAAAAGTACTAATATAATTTTTTATTTCAAGTACTAGTTACACATATCAACAAAACTATAGTTGATTCACATGACATAATGTTTAAACTCAGTTCACATAATTTCTTACACCAAAAATATTTTAACATAATTATACCTTTTCAACATAGACGATGATGATGTTATTGCTATTTATTATCATTTTCTAAGCCAATCAAAATCCTAGGATCCAGCTTTGTAGGATGGAGACCGGAGGATTTCATTTTCTTCTTCAATTAAAGCAGTAGTGATGACCTTCTATATAAAGGGCTTTATAAGTAGCTCTGTAATTGCAACTCAAACATTTCATAAACATAACTCCCCTTGATTCCTAAGTAATGTATTCATTTTTTGAGAAATCGGTTCCCATGTTGTCCCTCTTCTTTTTCCTAATTATAATTATTCTTATTCCTCATCTGTTTGTTGTTTCCTTTGCTGTTCCCAAAAATTCTTTTTCTGCTGTTAGAAATGAGGCAAGTGGTCTTTTGTGGTGGAAAGCTTCTCTTGACAATCAAAGCCAATCTATCTTATCTTCATGGGAACCAAGCACCACTCCTTGCCATTGGTATGGCATTTCCTGCAACAAAGCTGGCAGTGTCACCAATATAAGCCTCAAAAGTTCTTCTTTGAAAGGTATGCTTCGTAGTCTAAACTTCTCTTTTTTTCCAAATCTAGTGGAGCTTAACCTTTCGAACAACTCATTCCATGGGATTGTTCCTTCACATATTTCTAAACTTTCAAAACTTGATAGTCTTGACTTGTCAAATAACAATTTCAGTGGTGCCATTCCTTGTTCTGTGGTAAACTTGACAAACCTATCCATTCTTTATCTTTCTAACAATCAACTTTTCGATTCAATACCTCAAGAAATTGGAAGGATGAGATCTATCATAGAGCTTGACTTGTCATTTAATAGCCTCAGTGGTATCATTCCATGTTCCGTAGGCAACTTGACAAAATTATCCCATCTCTATCTTTATGACAACCAACTTTCAAGTTCAATACCTCTAGAAATTGGAATGTTGAGATCCATCATAGATCTTGACTTGGCATATAACAATCTCAGTGGTGCCATTCCATGTTCAATAGGCAACTTGACAAATATATCCTTGCTTTATCTTCATTACAACAAACTCTCTGGTCCAATACCGAAAGAAATTGGAATGTTGAGATCTATTACAAGTCTTAGCTTATCATATAATAATTTTAGTGGTGCAATTCCAAGATCTATAGGCAACTTGACTAATCTATCCATTCTTTATCTTAATGACAATCAACTTTCTAGTTCAATACCTCTAGAAATTGGAATGTTGAGATTTGTCACAAAGCTCACCTTCTCAAATAATAATCTTAGTGGTGCAATTTCAATAATCGAAAATATGACATTGCTTGTTGAATTGACCTTGCATTACAATAAATTTACTGGGACTCTTGAATCTCAATTGAACAACATAACTCACTTGGAGAAATTGCTAATCCACTCAAACAAGTTTAATGGCCACTTGCCACAAGACATATGCCTTGGTGGACAACTTCGATATTTTGCTGTGCATAACAATTATTTTAGTGGTCCTATGCCAAAAAGCTTAAGAAATTGCAGTAGCTTGCTGAGACTTCATCTTGAGAACAACCAACTCACAGGAAATATATCTGAAGCATTTGGCCTGCATCCACACTTGGGATTCATGGATTTAAGTGGTAACAAATTTTATGGTAAGCTTTCTTTGAAATGGGAAAATTTCGGCAATTTGTCAACATTTAGAATCTCCAACAATAATATCTCTGGCACAATACCGGCTGAAATCGGAAAGGCACCAAAGTTGCAATTGATAGATCTCTCATGCAATAAGCTTGTAGGGGTCATTCCAGAAGAATTAGAGAAGCTAAGGTTGGTTGAACTTCACCTTGATGGTAACAAGCTCTCCGGTGGCATTCCTAAGAAAATAGTAATGCTATCTACTCTTCAACGTCTTAACCTTGCAGCAAATAGTCTAAGCGAAGCGATTCCAGAGCAGATTGGGGATTGCTTCGGACTATTATTCCTGAATCTTAGCAGGAACAAGTTGGCAAAGAGCATTCCATCAAAATTATGCAACCTACACTTTCTTGAAGGTCTTTATCTCAGCCAAAATTTGCTAGTGGATGAGATTCCACAACAATTTGGAGAGCTAAATAGACTAGAGAGCTTGAATCTCTCACATAATTTGTTGTCAGGCTCAATTCCAACAAGTTTGAAAAATTTGTTAAGCTTGACAGAAGTGGACATATCATATAATGAATTGGAGGGCCAAATTCCCGACATTAAAGCTTTCCATGAGGCTCCATTTGAAGCACTTAGAAACAATAAGGGCTTATGTGGCAATAATACAATGCTTAAGGCATGCATTTCTCGAAGAATGGAAAACAAAGTCGACAAGATAATTTTTCTTCCTCTCTCAGGAGGGTTGTTTTTATTGTTTGTCTTGGTTGGAGGTTTCTTCATTCTTTGTCAAAGAAGAAGAAATAAGAAAGCTCAATCTAGGGAGGTCAGTCATGAAGCTAATTATAGGATTTTGGCCCATGATCTTGATTTGCAATATGAAAGCATCATTGAGGCGACAAAAGAATTCAATCCAAAGTATTGCATTGGGGAAGGAGGGTACGGGATTGTGTACAAAGCTATGGTATCACCAGGTCAAGCGTTTGCTGTAAAGAAGCTTCACCAATCCTGTATTGGTTTGAAAGCATTTAAAAGTGAGATTACTGCATTGACAGATATCCGTCATCGAAACATTGTCAAATTATATGGGTTTTGTTCACATCCAAAACACGTATTTTTGATTTATGACTTCATTGAAAGAGGAAGTTTGAGAAAGGCTTTAAGTGACAAAGTAGAAGCAATGGAGTTGGATTGGATCAAAAGGCTAAATGTAATAGAAGGAATAGCTAATGCATTATCATATATGCACCATGATTGCTCTCCTCCAATTATTCATCGAGACATTACCAGTAACAATGTCTTGTTGGATTCAGAATATGAGGCCCATGTTTCCGACTTCGGCACAGCTAGGCTATTGGTTCCTGACTCGTCAAATTGGACATCATTTGCAGGCACATTTGGATACATTGCTCCAGGTGCAATACCTTGACTTCACCTATCTATAAATTAATTCCATTACTTATTTGATTTTATATCTTAGACTTCACTATTTTATTCTATCTCTAATAGAGTTTTTGTATTATGATTGATAATTATTGATAAGATGCACTATGATTGGATTTTGTAGAGCTAGCATATACGATGGAAGTGAATGAAAAATGTGATGTCTATAGTTTTGGAGTAGTGACACTTGAAATAATAATAGGAAAACATCCTGGAGATCTCATCTCATCTTTTCCATCTTCTTCGTCTTCATCGTGTCCACCAACTGGCCAACAGACGCTGCTGAAGGATGTAATAGACCAACGCCTCTTGCTTCCTCACAGTAAAATTGCTGAAGGAGTGGTGAAGGCTATGAAACTTGCATTTGTATGTTTGAGTGAAAATCCTCGGTTGCGGCCAACAATGAGACAAGTATGTTCACAGTTGTCAGTAGCTAAATGGTTTCCTCTGACAAAGCCATTCTCTGCAATAGAATTGGGAGAAATTTTTGTATAAGTTTGATGTCTTCATTCAAGTTTTGGTGGTGCATAATATATTGTGTTGTCTGCCCTGTTCTAGATTGCTTCCCGCTTTCCATCATTTAGCAATAGGACACCTATTGGCTGGTTTGCTGTATAGAATTTTGTACAATGTTCAAGAACTTGAAATGGTCCTTTAGCTAAATGGTCGTTTCGTTATTGCAAGAGCTTGAAATGGCAATTGTGTGAATTGTATTAAATTGGTATCACTATTTTTAAATTATAACATTATAATTATTATTTATTCACTAAAATTTTAACAATGAAATATATAAAAGTGTTTAAAAGTTTTCGAGTTTAATTTTTAATTAATAAACATCTCAAAATGTTTCAATGGGTTATTGGGCTTTTTGTATAATTATACACAAAAAACAATTATAAAAAAGCAACACGCTTCTCTCCATTTTTCAATTATACAATATTTTAAACTTTTAATTTCATTTATGCAACTTTTAATTACAGATATACCACTTTGACATCAAAAATACAATTTTAACATTCTTCAGTATATTCTCCTATTTTCATTCGAATTTGACACCAAAACAAGAGCCAAATGCATGCATGAGATCTATTTGATCACAAAAAGTCAGCCAATGAGCAAGAATAGGAAGAAGGGACCGGCAACTGGTAGCTACGTGGCATCTTATGCATCTAAAAACAAGATGTCCAAAAACTACCAATAAGAAGCCATCGGGGTTAGCAGCCAGTGGATTAATACTTATCCACTTCTTCCTTTCCTCTCTTGAGAGAGAGAGAGAGAGGGGGGGTTGTAATCCTTTTTGGCCAAATAGTGACGCATTGATCTGGATTAGAGCTAGGGAACCCGTAAACCAAAACCAACAAAGACACTGACCTTTCTCTTATTTAGCATCTCATTGCCGTTGGCCTTCAAAAGATTTTGCCATTTGTTCTGAAACCCTAGCATTATAAGTGCATTAGATATAAAGAAATCATGTAAAAGAAATACATAATAATACCATGAAATTATCTTGAGATTTACTGATGTACGGTAAGATGATGAGGAGACGTGTGACATTTTTATGCGAGTCCATTTTCCAGCTCCATGCATAGAAACACCCTCAATTAACTTAATCACCTCTGAAGCGGTCCACCTCCTGTGCCGTCTCCGTTTTCTAGCCCTTTTTCTCCTTGTGCAATAATCACCTTCTAATGCATCATCTTGTGTGTCAGCTGAAGTTTCCATATCAGAATCTTCATTTGATTCCGAAGCCCCAACGTCTTGTAATTTTCATTTGTTTTATATAGAGGGTGTACTATGTGTATACAGTGCGTGTACTATATATATATATATATATATATATATACTGTGCGGATACTTGTTCCCCTCTGCCTTGGATATTTCAACCAGCTTAGATATTTTGTTATATGGCCAATTTGGAAAAAAAATATTTCTACAGAACTAAAAAGGAGAGTAGATAGGTAAACGTTAGGTTCATTGAGGTGGCAGTATAAAGTCATGTTCATTAAAATACAAGTTTAATTTGTATCATAACATACAAATGCTACTTTGCAATCATATTAATTAGAATAACATCTTTCAATCACGAAAACATGTAAAAGGCAGATAGAAATGAAAGCAGCGGTCTTTAAAGCAGACAGCCGCAAACAAATATATCAAGTTAAATCCATAACAAATGATTGGTTTCTGACGTTAAATCCTGCAGGGGAGCATGTCATTGTTTCATCCAAGAACAATGCTAAAGGTTCATTACTCTTAAAACACAAATGAAAGGGAGATATAAGCTTCACTTGGCATACCACATATTATTAGCATTAGTATTACTCAGAATGAAATGCAAAATCATTGAATGTTTAGCTTTTATGTAATTATTAGGTATATATATCGCATATGTATATCAGTAGTTTTAGAGTAGTCTTTTACCTTAAAATTCTCTTGTACATGTATATATATATATGGCTCTACCACAATAATATATGCTTATGATTAATTCCTCACATGGTATCAGAGCCTAACAACACAAAACACACCGGAAAAACACATCATGACCACTGCTGCAAACACTCCACCCACCACCACTATGAACCATCACTCCTTTTCTGTCAAACTCACCAGCAAAAATTATCTTGCTTGGAAAACCCAGTTTCTTCCTCTACTGAACTACCAAAATCTAACAGGTTATGTTGATGGCTCCCTTCCTCGCCCACTCTTAGAAATCACCAACCTCGACAAACCCAAAGAAACAATCCCCAATCCAGCCTATCTGGTATGGTTACAAAAAGATCAGGTGTTGCTCTGTTGGCTTCTTTGTTCTCCATCCGAGGAGATTTTTCCCTATGTCACTGGACTCACATCTTCAGCTGAAGAATGGAGTGCCCTTCCTAACACCTTTGGTGCAGTCTCTCACAATGGACAATTGCAATTAAATATTGAATTGCATGAACTCGAGAAGGGTGATCTCTCTGGTTCTACCTACCTTTAGTGTGACACCCTATTGAATAATGTCGTACCTTAGTGAATTATCAGCAATGTATTGTTTTATAATCTTAGTAATTAATGAACTGATTACTACTAAGAGTTAATTACAAAAAATGTCCTAATTATACGGAACTTTTCAATATTTGTACTAAACTTCATTTCGTTACAATTCGAGCGCTAAACTTTTAAACACTTTTCAATGTTGAAACTCTATCAATATTTCTATTAGTTTAAACAGAAGCAGCTGATGTGGACGCCCACGTGGACCTAGTGATGGAAATTTTCATCCCAAAAAATAATTAAGCTGCCACATGAGGGTTAAGTTTTCCAGCAAATTAGTGACTGATATTTCCGTTGCTATTCCATTGCTAAAAATTTTTAATTTTTTATAATTTAATTAATTTAATTTATAATTATAATTTATAAATAAATTAAATTATTTAATATTATCTTTATTTATATTCTTTTAAAAAATTAATTATAAAAATGATGAAAAACTATAAAAATGATGAAAAACAAAAAAAAAATATTTAAGTTACTGTTAACAAATTTTTATAAGTTTGAAAATGTTGATAATATAAACTAATGAAATTAGATTTTATAATTCTATTATGATTAAAAACTAAAATGTACTATTAATCATTAGGTTACTCTCAAACAATTTGTTACAAAGGAAAAGTCTAAATGACATAATTATAAATAATAGGAAAATATTAATCGAAATAAGAGAATATAAGTTAATTTAACTCGATTAAAAACAAATATCACTGTTGGGTTTCCTCAAATTCAAATTCTTTTTCACGGACCTCGAGTAATATTTCTTTAAAACTCCACCTGTTATGCAATACAAGCAATATATGGATGCCAAAACACTGATAAGACTAATTGGAGTCTCTTTGTCTCCACCACGCACCTAGAATCGCCAGAAAATAGATTTTAATTTCTTTAGTCTGGCACTATTGCCTAGCAGGAGAGAGAAAAAGGCACCGTTCACTTTCATTATTTTAAAAGCTATTTCAACATCAGAGAGACATAACCGGTGGCTACTTTTACCTGCTTTCTTTTGGATTTGTCGCCTCCTTTACTTGTGAGGTTTTTTCTTCTTTTTGGACAGTTAAAAAAGAGCCCTTTTTTTTTTTTCTACAAAAGGTTGTCTCTGCAATGCATGATTGTTGAAAATTGAAAATTGATAGTCAAAATTGTATATGTCTATTCACTATTCTATATGTGAGTTTTTACATACTAATTTCACGTGCACGTGCAAACATGAAAATTAAAGGGCCTGTTTATTAATTTCAATTGACGTTATCTTATTTATAAATATTTAATTACATAAATAGATAATTGATGTTATATAATTTCATGTCTCATAAATAAATAGAGAAATTATTTTCTATTTTTCTCAAATGAATGCATTTTTCAATTTTTAAAACGGAAAATTGTTTTTCTTTTTCAATAAGTGAATCCACGTTTTCAGTTTTCTAAAATAGAAAACTGTTTTTTTTTTCTTTTATTTTATTTTCATCAAATGCATTTTTTAAATTTTCTAAAAAATATATACTTTAATTTAAAAAAAAATTGAAATGAAAAAAAAAGGAAAAGTATTTTTTAAGTAAATGCACCTCAAAATTGAGTCCGAAATGAACCAATCCACTTATTTATGTTACTTGACCCAAATATTTAGAGCAGTATGTGCCTTGATTTCTAGCTTTTCATAAATGTTTACCATGCAATTCATTTCATCGTACTATATCTCATTCAATTCTGAATATATATATATATATATATATATATATATATATATATATATATATATATATATAAAAGCAATTGTCCACCTTAACCTTTTTTTTTCCTGTCAAGTTCTTTTAAAACATTGATTAAAGATTAAAAGTTTATTATTTAATAGAGTTAAATTAACTTAAAAGTATAATAAATTGTAACATTTTGCTACCCTTACTCCCCGAAAACATATTGAGAGTAACCTAACGGTTAATAGTACTTTTTAGTTTTTAATCATAATAGAATTATAAAATCTAATTTAATTTGGTTATATTACCATGCAACATTTTCAAAATGATATAAAAATTAGTTAATAGTAACTTAAATATTTTTTTTTATTTTTCATCATCTTTATAATTAATTTTTTAAGAAATAAAAATAAAAATATTATTAAACAATTTAATTTATTTATAAATTATAATTATAAATTAATTATAAATTTAATTAATTAAATTATAAAAAATTTAATAATTTTAGCAATGGAATAGCGACGTAAATTTCCATCGCTATGGTAGCTTAATTATTTTCTGTGACGGAATAGCGACGGAAATTTCCATTGCTAAGTCCACGTGGGCGTCCACATCAGCTGCTTACGTTTAAACTAACAAAAATATTGATGGAGTTCCAACATTGAAAAGTATTTGAAAGTTTAGTGGTCAAATTGTAACGAAATAAAATTTAGTACAAATATTGAAAAGTATTCTATGGTTGGGTTCTTTCTTCTCTATCCGATGAGGTTTTTCCCTATGTCAATGACTCACATCTTTAGCTGAATTCTAGAGTGCCCTTGCTAACACCTTTGGTGCGGTCTTTCACAATTCACAATTGCAATTAAATATTGAATTGCATGAACTCAAGAAGGGTGATCTCTCTATTTCTACCTGCCTTTAGTGTGACACCCTATTAAATAATGTCATACCTTAATGAATTATCAGTAATATCTTGTTTTATAACCTTAGTACTTAATGAACTAATTATTATTAATTACCAATTTAGTGCATAATTTACTATTCATTTGGTAAATCTTGGGGTAGCATGCCGGCTTATTTTTCATGCTTCCCAAATACCTGCATGGTCAAATACACTCCCAATAAACAATCTCTTCCACCTTAACTTCAACAATCAGATAAGCACTTCTAAAAGATCAATTAATCAGCAACCACAAACACAACTATAGGTCCATACACATGGTCATTATGCAACACACTAAAGTCTTCATCATTTACAACATAATACATTATAATGTATACATTAGTTATATCCCACAAAAAGATTATTAAGTTCTTTCCAATATGTACATGTCATTCTTATCTTCATTTTTCGTTACATGTTCCTGCGTGTGGTCATAACAAACTACATGCTAAGCAATTGTATTGCTTAGTGGTGAATACAATTACACAAAATTTCAATGCCAATAAAATACAAATTATGTAAAATTATCATTTTACCCTTCTTGAACCATATATTTATGCTAAATAATTTAATTTAATTTTTTTCTAGCGCTTTTATCTTTAATTATTTGCTTGATGATTTAGACCTTCTTTTACTTCATTTTTCTCGGTTTAAATGGTAATTTACCTTTTGGTACCTAAACTTTTCTTTTCATCATGTTTGATCCATTATCACCTCTATTTTTCTCATTTCAACTTAATTTCACTTTTATTTCATCATGAATGTAAAAATTTCACTTTAATCCCTACTTTTCCATAATAAGTAAAAATTTTAATTTAGTCCCTCAACTTTTCAAAAATTACGATTTTGCCCTTATTGGCTATTTAACAATTTTAACCACTTTAATCAATTTTAATGATTCCAATTTACGATTTAGTCCCTATTTTCTTGTGTAATTATATTTTTACCCTTTTTAAACCCGTTGATCTCATTTTCCAACCTTTTCATACATAAATCACATAATTAATTTTTTTAAAGGGAAAACTTACATTTTAGTCCTTATTTTTATAATTACAATTTTACCCCTAGTATGACCAGTGAAAAATCTTAAACTAGATATGCCGGATGATGACATTAATGATATAAATAGGAACCAGATCACTTTATGTGACCCTGCATCCCAGTTTTAAATGTGCTGGCAAACCAAAATATATACAATAAAGTAAATCTTATGGTGTAACCGTGGTATATGTGTTCCTATGGCTAGCCATTATATCCTATAATCCCGAATTTATTTACTGAACACTAAGGGAAACTTCTTTATCAACTTAATGTCATTCCTTATGTATATTCTCATGGTTTTATGATGGAAATTTATTTGAACCCTTAGTCTCACTAGAATGCGTATAGGATGAGTAGGATATCGTTCCAAAGGGAACGGAATAAATTTTGTATTGAAACCACAAAGAGTAGATGGATAGGTAACGAATAAAATGAGGATTATGTATTTAATTAAATATCTAAACTACTTTGCATATATTAAATCAAATTGGATTAAAGATGACTTAAATGATGGTATAAAAATACATTAGAAATAAGAGAAGAAATTCATTTAAGAACAAGTACAAATAATTGTATAAATAAAGTGACTGGAGAATTTAGCTAAGATTCTTTAAAGTAACTCTCGTTGTCAGTAATGATATTTTCATTTAGAGTCTATAAGCACTCTCGTGTCATTATAGAGATAAACAAAAATTATGAAGCTCTATGCCAATTCTTTAACCCCTTAAAGTGAATTTCTTAAGTCAAATTAAAGGCATTCAATGCTTTAAGTACATTCATTTGTTTTTCCATCAAAGAATTTCAACTCTCGTTGCGAATAAATTGACTAACATGCCAAATATGGTGGCCAAACATACATAGCAAATCAAGCACACAAATGGATGTAAATCATACTCCATTCATAGTAATAATAAACATGTCTTAAACAAATACTTCTGCATATTTATAATGTACAAAGAAAACTAACCAAATATATAATTGAATTAAAAACAGACAAGAGAAGGAAACTTATCTCTTGTTCTCTTGGCTTTGTTCCTTTGTAATCATATAATAAAGACTAAGAAAAAATATTTTCCAAAATAAACTGTATTTCTAAAAACTAAACATTGATCGATCCCCTTTCTTCAGTTAATGCCATCCATATTTATAGAGGGAATAGCTCTATAAACATTTCTCTTCATAATGGTTGTCAATGTTAAAAGTTGCCATGAAAGGTCACAATGGTTGGTTGAGAAAACGTATGCTGAAGAATGATGTCGCTTGAGAACAGTTACCATGACTGACTCGTGAATGACTTCACGAGTCATGAATCTTATCACTCGTGAACATGTGTCTTCTCTCATGAATTCAGGTTCGACTCGTGATCCCTCTGCCTACCGAGTCGTGAATCCTTTCACGACTCGTGAATGTTTATCCGAATCGTGAAAAGAGCTTTCTTCTTTATTCCTTCTCCACTCGTGAGGCTCTTCACAAGTCACGCAAAGCTGTCCAAGTCGTGAATCCCTTCACGACTCGTGAATATTTGTCCCCTTTCTCCACTTTTACACCCACCTTATCCTACAATACAATTAACACAATAATTAAACAAAAACACATAAAATGTATATAATATTACACACCTAGCTACTTAAATAAAAGAAAATATACACTAAATAATAGACCATATCACATAGTATGAAATTTCCCTACACTTAAATCTTGTTTGTCCTCAAGCAAGAGAAAAGGATGAGAAAATTTAATTCCAAATTAAACTAAGTAAGTTGTACTATAGAGCATTGCTCAATATGCATATGTGAGAGAATTGAAATGAAATCAAAGACCTTAAACACTCAAAATATCAGTAAATCAAATCTTAAAACATGCATTCTAAATTAACAAGTCACCTAAGTTTACTATGTCCAACATCAAGAGTATAAAGTCTCAAAACTAAACATGCTGAAGGGAGAACATTGATCATAAAATTTTAGATTCTAAGGTTTTCAGTTGCCTTTTAGGACAATTTGCAAGCACTCATACCCTTAATCCAATCTCATGGCATTTTTAGACTTTGCTTTTTCTTTTTTATTTCTTTTGGATGTGGGTATACTTTTAAACAGTATCCCATGAATTTTAAAATAGCAAGAGAATGTAGTATTAGGTGCATTTTATGCTCCATCCCATACTTTATTGAACTTTTAAATATGCATCTCGCTTTGTTTATTTTATTTCATCATTTGTTTTCTTTTGCTAGTCCTCATCCATTATTGAAAGGCTAAAGGTAAGTATTATGGCTATAGTTTCCATGAGGCAAATAGAATCCTAAAAATCTTTAACTAAATGATCAAATTTTATCCTTAAAGCATAGTTAGTAAAGAGACTAAATAGTCTAAAATGTTGAAAGAAGTAAAAAGAGATAACTTGAAAACATAAAACATATGCCAAAAGCTTTGAAAAACTAATCAAATGAGCATAAAAGGCAAATGACTTACATAACAACCTATAGTATATACAAAGTGAACAATGCTTCAAATAAAGCCTACTAAAAAGTTTAGTCTAAATGAAGAAAAAGACACACATAAACGCACATACAATTATAATAGAAGACAAAACATACAACACACAACATACTCTCCCCCACACTTAGAGCACACATTGCCCTCAAAGTGGAGAAACAAATCAAAATAAAAAGGAAAAAGAAAAAAAACTAAAGAACATAAGAAAAAAAACTCCCCTAAAAATCATGGTGAAGGTGGAGGAGAAGATACCACATAACCCGATTGGGTAATTAAGGTATCCACCTTGTACTCAAGGCGTCGTTGACATCTAACCAATTGTGATGTAACTTGCTCCAAAAATGTGAGTTGTTGCTGAATGGTGGACTGATTTTGCATCAATTGGGTAAAAATGGAATGAATGGTATTTGAAAAAGATACAACAGTAGGTGAAATAGTAGCCTCGTAACTAGGGACATCATCCATAGTATCATCACTTTGTCCCTGAGCGTCTTGCCTCGCCTCATCCGAAGTGCTCTCCACAGCAGCTTCTTGTGGAGTGAAATTCCTACAAGATCCTTCCAATAAGATCTTGAAAGCAGTGGAATAAAATGAAAGGAATTATTGACAACTTATACTTTAAAGCCAAAAATGCGATGCATCATAAAATAAGTTAGTGTATAATCAATGCCATTTAAACGAAAGTCCACTAGCCAAGAATTTTCTGCATTCTCTTTCAAATTAGTATAAAATTCTAAGACTAAATCAGTATAAAAGTGTTCATGCATATTAACAAAATGCAGCAACCCACATTGAGATAACATATCATTTACACCATCAAGCATACCCACTTGTTCAAGGAGAGAGTCTGGAAAATACTTACATTGGGAGATTGTCCTATCCTTGAGACCAAGGAAACGATTACCTTAATGCACGGAGGAAATGGGAAATAGAGCACCAAATTGTGTTAAAAGGCTTTCAGGCTGTGCTTCATCTTCCCTTTGCTGACCCCTTAAAGATGACACATTCTTTGTTCTCACCATGATGAAAAAGAAAAGGACACAGAAATAATGCAACCTCGTTGAAGTAAAAGAAGAAGAAGATGAAAAAGCAACACACGCAAATGAGTAGCAGAGAAGAAGAGAAAGAAAGAGAAGAGAAATGAAAGACAAAGCCAAAGAAAAAAGTGTTCACGAGTGAAGAAGGAAAAGAAATGGGAGTAAGAAAGAAAATTGTAACTGCAATATTTATAGAGAGAGTGAAGGAGAATAGTGAAAAGGCACGATTTTTTTACAAACCCTAATTTCAATTGTAATAGTGCCCTCCCTTTGATTTAAACTAATTGAGTGCAGTTAATAAAAATTAAAAATGGAAAGGATGATTAATTAACATGATTAAGAAGGAAAGAAAGAAAGAAAAACAAATTAAGAAGAAAAGAAGTTAAAATTCACGACTAAGTAAAAATGGTAAACAGTGGATCACGAGTTGGACAAATCCTCACGACTCTTGAATAATTTACTATGTGGCACATGTGAAAATTTACCTATTTTGGAGTATGGTACATCTTCACGAGTCGAACAAACCTTCACGACTCGTGAACCTTTCCTTTCTATCTCACTCGTGAATCTCCTCACGAGTCGATCCTATACTGCATGACTCGGTAAAAACTTCACGACTCGTGAAGCTTTTGCTTCTGGAGCACTCATGAATATCTTAACGAGTCGAACCTTACTCGTGAATAAATCCCTATGCTGCAAACTTTTCTGCAAAACATACCAACCTCGATCCAAATTTCAAGAAGACAAAAGAAAAATAAGACAAGAAAATTGAAAACTATAAAATACTTAAAACATAACCAAAAATAAACCATAGAACAAATAAAATCGAATCTAAGAGAGCTAATCCTAAACAAAATAAAATATAAAAATTCATACATCAAAATAACTAATTAATATTATACAATCCTAAAGCATCTACTACTTTGTTTCAATCAATAAAAATTCATTTAAACTGTTTCCCGGTAACGGCGCCAAAATCTGATGGGGATTTATTTGAACCCTTAGTCTCACTAGACTGCGTATAAGATGAGTAGGGTATCGTTCCAAAGGGAACGGGGTAAATTTTGTATTGAAACCACAAAGAGTAGATGGATAGGTAACGAATAAAATGAAGATTATGTATTTAATTAAATATCTAAACTACTTTGCATATATTAAATCAAATTGAATTAAAGATGATTTAAATGATGGTATAAAAATACATTAGAAATAAGAGGAGAAATTCATTTAAAAACAAGTACAAATAATTGTATAAATAAAGTGACTGGAGAATTTAGCCAAGATTCTTTAAAGCAACTCTCGTTGTCAGTAAAGATGTTTTCATTTAGAGTCTATAAGCATTCTCGTGTCATTATAGAGATAAACAAAAATTATGAAGCTCTATGCCAATTCTTTAACCCCTTAAAGTGAATTCCTTAAGTCAAATTAAAGGCATTCAATGCTTTAAGTACATTCATTTATTTTTCCATCAAAGAATTCCAACTCTCATTGCGAATAAATTGACTAACATGCCAAATATGGTGGCCAAACATACATAGCAAATAAATGCACACAAATGGATGTAAATCATACTCCATTCATAGTAATAATAAACATGTCTTAAACAAATACTATTGCATATTTATAATGTACAAAGGAAACTAGCCAAATATTTAATTGAATTAAAAACAAACAAGAGAAGGAAACTTATCTCTTGTTCTCTTGGCTTTGTTCCTTTGTCATCATCTAATAAAAACTATGTAAAAATATTTTCCAAAATAAACTGTATTTCTAAAAACTAAACATTGATCGATCCCCTTTCTTCAGTTAATGCCATCCATATTTATAGAGGGAATAACTCTATAAACATCTCTCTTCATAATGGTTGTCAATGTTAAAAGTTGCCATGAAAGGTCACGATGGTTGGTTGAGAAAACGTATGCTGAAGAATGATGTCGCTTGAGAATAGTTGCCATGACCGACTCGTGAATGACTTAACGAGTCGTGCATCTTATCACCCGTGAACATGTGTCTTCTCTCATGAATTCAGGTTTGACTTGTGATCCCTCTGCCTATCGAGTCGTGAATCCTTTCACGACTCGTGAATGTTTGTCCGAATCTTGAAGAGAGCTTCCTTCTTTATTCCTTCTCCACTCGTGAGGCTCTTCACAAGTCACGCAAAGCTGTCCGAGTCATGAATCCCTTCACGACTCGTGAATATTTGTCCCCTTTCTCCACTTTTACACCCACCTTATCCTACAATACAATTAAACACAATAATTAAACAAAAACACATAAAATATATATAATATTACACACCTAGCTACTTAAATGAAAGAAAATATACACTAAATAATAGACCATATCACATAGTATCATTTTCATATTATGTAACATCACCACATGGTCATTTAACTTTCACAAGGGGTTATTCATTATGTTTACATCATGCACACATATAGTTACACATGTAAGACATAAAAATACATAATTTCCCACATGCATTCCTTTCGTCCACTTTGAGATCACCTACCTATAATGTTATTTCCTCTTCATTTATGCATGATACATGTTTTGACCATCATCATTCATGGTTTTATATGGTTACTTCATCACTTTATATGTAAAATATCAAGTTACATAAGTAATTACCATTATGTATACATACCTTCCATTATGTCCACATCTTATCTTTCACTCTAATCCTTTCTAACATGTTTCTTTAATATCATGTTGTATATTTTTCATTATACATGCCTTTAATTGTTGATTCAAACCACATAAAAGCATACTAATGGATTTGGCCACTTAGGTTCAAAGCCCTCTAAATTAATTTCGTTATTGATACATGGTTCTAACATGATTAATCATCATTTTACCATGTCATATCCAATTATTTCACTATTTAACCTAAGTTGCCTTAGTTACATAACATAAATTCTAGCTAAATCTTAGTGAAATATATGAAATTAAGTGTAGATGAGTATCCAATAACCTTGAATGGCTTAGAAGTCTCCTAGACTTTCTTCTTCATCCCTTTTCCTCCCTTGGGTGGCCTCTCCTCTTGGTTTTCCTCTTTAAGCCAAAAAATAAAGGAATAAATCATAAGTTTAAGCTTTAATTCTAATATGTAATTGATGCTAACTAGTCTTATTTATGATGCTCTACATGTTTATATGACAAAACCCAAATTAAACTAACAAAAATTTATGGATTTACCTAATTGGTTCAATTTTTTCTCACCACTTATCTTTGATTTCTCCTCTCCTTTTTGCTTTAATCTTGCTTTTAAGAGTAATAAGAGTCTTTTTTAGTATCTAGATGAAATTTGAGCTAACAACTTGGTAGGAAATAAAGGAAGAAGGAAGAAGAATTGTGGGAGTACACGAAAAAGGGGGGTTCGAATTTCCTTGAGAGAAAGGGAGAAGATGACTGAATTTTGCTGTGATATTTAAGGTTGTAGACTAATCTAGGGTACCCTTAAATAACCTAAAGCAATGGCTAAGATTCCTCCATTTGTCATGAAATCCAAAGGCTTACTTTTTAAGCCACTTGTCACCCATTTATTGGTTCCTACCTTCACTCACACCAAACCAATGTATATAGGATAACATACCCCATATTCTAATGACATTTATACCCTCATTCATTAAAAATATGATAATTAAGTCCCCCATTCACATTAAACTTTATTTTCTACCGTTTTATAAGAATTAATGTTTCGATTGTCAAAATGACACAAAATTTTTCACCACATGCAAAAATACATGTGTAAAGGTGTGTATAAAATTTTGAGTCATTCTAACATTGTTTCAGTATACTTCTAGTTCTAGAGGCAATTTTTACCAGTTTGAACTTTAAAATTCTGAAATTGTCAAAAATGCTAGTTTTCACTTCCCTAAGTGCACTTATGTCATTTATAATGTATGTGTGAAGTTTGAGTACATCCCCTAAATGTTTAGTCAAACCTATGGTCAAACCCCCCATTGAACCATGAAATTTTTCTTTATTTGCTTATTTGGAGGCCTATTTGATCTCAATTTCTCCCCAAACTGTACCAATAGACTCCATTTAACTTAGACTACCTTACTAGGTGTTTAACTCATTTTTCCTAATAGATCACCCAACTTTCAAGTTGAGCATTTTTAACTTACAAATACTGTTAAAATTTCCTACCACACAATATTGCAATTACTCCGAAACTAAACCTAGGACTACCATTTATGCTTAAGAATGTATCATGCATGTCAGATGGAAATTTGGAGAATTACACATAGTTTATCAAATCCCTTGCTGATGAACTAACATCTGCTGGTCGTATCATGACCACTGCTGAATTTAATACCATTGTCTACCGCAACATTGGAAGTGAGTATTATCCTATAATTACTACTTTAAATCTCAGACTTGACCTTGTTTTCTTCAATGAACTTCACAGCCATCTCCTTGCCCATAAGATCTTACTCAAAAGTCAACAAGAACAGGCCCTTGCAAACCTTGCTCAATGCCACAACTCTACTAGCCATTAGCCATAATCAACTAGCAATAATCCTAACCAAATTCAGAAGCAAAATTATGGTCCTTACTAGATCTGCAACCTGTATAATCACACAGTAGATAGGTGTCACCGTCGATTTGATGTTACCTTTTCTAACTCCAGGAGTACCACCACCCCATTATAACAAATTCAAGCCAACTTTGCACGGCACCATGCTCAACTTATTCAGATGCATAATGACATGATGCATCCCTGGGTGGTTGATTTAGGTGCCAATTATCACATGACTCCGGATTTACAAACACGTCAGGTTCCTCATCAATATCTTGGTAATGATTAGATTCGCATTAGTAATGGCCAAGGTTTACACATCTCTCATGTTGGTAAAAGTGTATTATCCTTTCCTTCACATAATCTCCATTTAAAATAGCTTTACTGTGTGCCTTCACTTAACAAAAAACTTACTTTATGTTTCTAAGCTTACACGTGATAACCATTGTTATATTGAATTTTGTCCTACTTTCTTTCTTGTTAAGGATCAGGTGACACACAAAATCCTCATTCGGGGTTGGAGTGAAGTTGGCCTTTATATCCTTCCACCATCTAACAGGAAAGAGGCTCAAGTTGCAGCCAAATTTTCCTTTGAAGACTGTCATAGGAAGTTGGGACATCCACATTCCAATATAGTGTCTAGAATTATTAATCAAAATAAGTTAGATTGTTCTTCTTCATCTTTGTCCAATGTGTGTTCAACTTGTTATATCGGTAAATTATCAAGGAAACCTTTGCCTTTGATTGTTCATACATCTAAGTCTGCTCTCAAACTTGTTTACTCTGATGTCTAGTGTCCATCCCCCACTTTGTCAAAACTTGGTTTTCAGTATTTTATTATTTTAATGGATGATTTTACTCTTTTTAGTTGGATTTCCTTCCTTAAAAATAAATTTGATGCATACTAATGTTTCATTAATTTTAAAACTATGGTTGAAAAATGATTCAACTTGCCAATTAAAGCTCTTCAAACCAATTGGGGAGGAGAGTTTGGAGCTCTTCATTCTTTTCTTAAACACCATGGTATTTTACACAATTTACCTTATCCTCATACTCACAAACATAATGGTGTTGCTAAGAGATAAATAAGATATATTGTTGACAATGGCTTAACCATTCTTGCTCAAGCAAAATTACCATTAAAATTTTTGAGATATACCATTCAACACTCCATTTTTACTATCAATTCATTGCCCACACCAGTATTACAAAACCAATCTCTATTTTTTAAACTTTTTTGGTAAACCATTCAATTAGAATTCTCTTCATCCATTTGGGTGCATTGTATATCCTCTTTTTCATCCTTATAATTCTCATTAATTTGCTTCTTGAAGTCAACCTTATATCAACCTTGGTTTCTCTACTAATCATTCTGGTCATTTATATATGAACAAAGACATAGGCAGGATTTATGTTGCCAAACATCTAGTTTTTGATGACACCTAATTTTTGTATGCCAAGGAACTTGCGGCTACTGCTTCTCCTGCCTCTTTACCTCCATCCTCCCCATGGTTAGATGTATGGCAGAGTTCTACTCTAACTCTATCAGGTATGGTATCTGATTCTCATCCCACTTCTTCCTCCTTATCTCTATCTTAAACCTCTCATCCTCATCCATATCTGGATGCCACTTACCCATCTCTATCTCAATCCCCCTCACCTCATCCACATATAGTGGCTAATAGTCCCACCACGACCCAAAATCCACCCTCTCTTACTCCTCCAATGCTTTTTGCATCGCCATCCCCATCCCTACCTCTTCTTTCATCCTTATCCATGTTAACCTTGGTCTAAATCTAGAGGTTGACCTTACCTACTTTAACCAACCATCGCCTACTGTCCCCCAGCCAATCCCTACATATACTCATAGCATGACCTTACTGCCTAAACCCAAGCCCAAAAATCTCTTTCTTACCACCAAGCCCAAGATGCCCAACTCTACCTTGACCGACCACTCCTTCTTACAAAGTGAACCACCACTTTCACAGAAGACAAATCCCAGTCCCATTAGTAAGATGCCATAAAGGATGAATATAATGCAATTTTATCCACTAACACTTGGACTTTTATGTTATGTCCATACAATACTAATGTGGTTAGAAATAAATGGGTTTTTTATATTAAAAGAAAACCAGATGGCTCGATCGATCGCTACAAAGCCCGGTTGGTTGCCAAAGGCTTCCATCAATAGGCTAACATTAACTAAAAAGAAACATTCAATCCGATTGTCAAAGCCACTACAATCCGAAAAAGTACTTACTTATACTATAATGCATAATTAGCCTATTAGATAGTTATATGTCTCCAATGCCTTTCTCTATGGCTTCATTGATATGCCCATTTACATGGACCAACCGTATGGATTTGAGAATGACAACCATCCTGATTATATCTGTAAATTAAATAGGCTGCTCTATAGGCTCAAGCAACTCTTCGAGCATGGTTTGATCGCCTAAATTTTTTTTCTCTCAAAGCTTGGTTTTGCTTTTTCGAAGTCTGATCACTCTCTTTTTATTTGTAAAAAAAATGGTGCATCTATATTCATTCTTCTATATATGGATGACATCTTGGTCACTAGTAGCTCTCTAACTACAGTTTCCAGTGTTATTACCAAATTGCAAGCTGAGTTTCTAGTAAAAGATCTTGGCTTTCTGTCATATTTCTTGGGTATTGAGGCCATCCACACGAACAAAGGTCTATTCCTCTTCCAACAAAAATATTTAAGTGATCTTATTGACACTTATAGGCTTAGCAATGTCAAAGGATGTCCCACTCCAATTGCAACTTCTCCTCCTCTGTATAAATTTGATAGTCCCTCTCTGACAAATGGAAAACCCTATTGTTAACTCCTTGGAGCTCTCCAATATGCCACTATAACATGCTCTGACATCTATTTTATTGTCAATAAACTATGCCAGTTCATGCACTCTCCCACGGAGTACCATTGGGGGGGCTTTGAAGCATCTTCTGTGCTATATTGCGCACACCATTCACTTAGGAATTTTCTTTCAGCCAAACTTTTCTCTCACCTTACAATGTTTTTCAGACAGTGATTTAGGTGGTGACTAAGATGATAGGAAGTCAACCAATAGGTATGCTATTTATCTTGGCAAGAATATAATTTCTTGGGTTGCAAAGAAGCAACTAACTATTGCACGTTCCTCCACTGAGAGTGAGTATAAATCTTTGGCAAATGTTACTGCTGAGCTTCTTTGGATACAATCCTTACTTACTGAACTTAGTGTCTCCATGCCTTCTTCTATCCTTTGGTGTGATAATATTGGTGCAATCTAGCTACTTGTTTAAAAATTCAGTTTTTCATGCTAGAACAAAACATATAGAGCATGATTTTCATTTTTTTCGGGAGCGTGTCACCAATGGTCAATTACAAATTCAATTTTTGGCCACTATAGACTAAATAAAGGACATCTTCACCAAACCACTATCGTTGCCTCGATTTTTTTACGGGATAAACTCTATTTGATGCCTCGGCCAGCATTAGTTTAGAGGGGGTATTAGGTATATATATCACATATGTATATCAGTAGTTTTAGAGTAGTCTTTTACCTTAACTTAAACTCTCTTATACATGTATATATATATGGCTCTGCCACAATAATAGATGCTGATGATTAATTTCTCACTGTAATATTACATAAATTTCAATTTTAAGTTTCATCAATTTATGTTCAATTTACGCTTTCTTTATTACATTTTGAAAAGCATCAAAAAACTATACTAGGTCATAATGATGGGAGTTATTTTTAAGAGCTTATGTAAGAGTATTTTGCATTGAAACATGATGAAAGAAAAACTTTACAGATATAATACTTGCTGTAAAGAGCATTGGCATCCACCAAACCCTATGACAAATTACAAAAAGAGAATGCATGATGAAATAAGATATTTAGAAAATTCAAACAATTGCTCTTATATTCTGAGAGACGGTTATTGCAACCTACTTTCTCATATTCAATCTCGATACAGAGTTATTAGCATCTTTATTGGCAATGAGTTATCAATATATACAGTGATAATGTTATTGCTATTTATTGTCATTAGTTAAAAATATATATATGAATAAAATAGAATTTTCATAACTTATATTTAATTCATTTTCTAAGCCAATCAAACTTCTAGGATCCAGGTTTGTTGGATGAAGACCGAAGGATTTCATTTTCTTCTTCAATTAAAGTAGTAGTTGATGACCTTCTATATGTATAGGATTTTATGAGAAGCTTTGTATTTGCAACTCAAAAATTTCATAAACTTAACTCCCATTGGTTTCATAATGTATTTATTTCTTGAGAAACTAGTTCCCAAGTTGTCCCTCTTCTTTTTCCTTATTATAATTATTCTGATTCCTCATTTGTTTGTTGTTTCATTTGTTGTTCACAAAAATTCTTTCTCTGCTACTTAAGATGAGGCAAGTGCTCTTTTGTGGTAGAGAGCTTCTCTTGATAATTAATGATAATCTATCTTATCTTCATGGGAACCAACTGCCACTCCTTGTAATTGGTATGGCATTTCCTGCAACAAAGCTGGCAGTGTCACAAATATAGTATAGTATAATTTCTCTCTCTATCTCTATAACAAAGAAATCAAATTTCATTTTTATTTTTTTTATTATATGCTGAGTTTCTCTTCTTTCTTTACATGGTATGCATTCAAAATCTATTTTTGGATTTGAAGGAATTGAGATTTAAAAGGCTAGGGTTTCCCCTTCTCTCTAAGTAATTTTCCTCTTTTAGTTTCATTGTCTTTTATGTTTATTAAATGAAAATGATGTGTTTATTAATGGGATTGATTTTTTTTTTATTTCTACTTTCTTTAGTTATGCTGTTAGGTTTTGATAATTTGTTTGATGCTCCAAGTTTGGATTGAGCTCTGGTTTTCAGTTTGATAAATTGAAACTATTTACTGTATTTTTGTGAATTAACTTAGCATTAAAATATGCAATAAATAAATAAATAAAATAAAAAAGAGTATAGTTTTGCAGATGTTGTTGTGGGAAGCTAATTTGGAGATGTGGGCAATATAGGGGTTTGGTTTTGTTTAGTTATTTGATTTCTTTAGTTGGTTGTGAATTCTCTCTTTTTTGGGTAGTCCCTAAATTTTACTCACCTGATGTTTACTAGGCTGCTTTGCTGTTCTGGTTTATTAAAACTGGATTTGTAGTTTATGTGCTACTGTGATAGGCTTTTAGAGTTTCATCCTTCTTAACACAAACAATTAAGGCGTAATTTCTTCTTTCTATTTAATTTCTGACCTGCCTTTCTTTTTTATTCTTTTCAACTAAGAGGACTTCTTATCTATTTGGTTCGTTCATTGGTCAGAAGCAGCAGAGCAACCCTTTTTCTCTTTTGACTCATAAAATTCTGGATATTAAACTCACAATTAGATGTACTGGTGATGGTTTCAACATCTCACAGTTGAAGTTCAAATTTATTTTATAAGCATGCACATCTCTTCATCTTTTCCACTGTAAGTGAAAGAAACTTGATGAATGAAGCTTTCATGGATCTTGCTCTTTCGTTTTAACTTCTATCTTGTTCTTCTGCATTTTCATTTAATGGTGATTTATTGCTGATTTATCAGTGATACCTTAATTCATTGGAACAATTCGATGTCTTTTAATTAAGTCACATTTCAATAGGGTTGAGGTTGGGTGAATGCTGATAACTCACTGCAAAATAAATAAACCATATAATGTCATTATACATGTGTAAAGTAGTTGCTTTTCGATGCGTGTTATTCTTTATCAGAATACACAAAAATCATATTCAATTTTTTATTTATTTTAGACCTTCTTTAATGGTTGTATCCTCATTTTTCTTATTCAATTCTCCTTTTTTTTTCTTTGGTCCCCTCTAAATGTAGTTTTATAAGTAGAATTTCATTTTTTTATAAGTTTTTGTATGTGCTATCATGTGTACATTATTAGGAAAAAGATGTTGATCCTTCATCTTTCATGAATTTGTTAAAATTTTGGTTGTCTTATAATTAATGTCGGGGATGGAAAGTCATGTATCTTTTGGTCGGACCGATAGCTTTTGGCTGAGCCATTAAAGGAAAGATATCCTAGGCTTTTTGGGGTCTCCCTTCTTTAAAACTCGGTCGTGTTTAACTGTGGTAAGGGCATTGGATTTGGGAGTTAAAATGGAGAAGAACCCTTTTCCAGTGGGAACTTGATATGCTCGATGAGTTATTATCAGCTCTAGACTTTTTTTTTCCTTATCCTCAAGATGGGATGATAGGAAAGTTTGGACTCGTGATCCATGGGGTAACTTTTCTGTCAAATCTGCTTGTAATTATTTGAGTCTGTCCACCCCTAAACAGGAAGATGTATCAGAATTTGCTATTATTCTCTGGCAAAATCTTGCCCTATGTTTTAAGAGTACCCAGAAAGCATCAATCACCCTATGGTTACCTACATCCTTTCCTCGACCTTTTTGTATAAAATCTTCAATTGGTGGGATTTTGATACTTGTCTTCCCAAAAATTTTAAGTGCCTCGTTAGGCAATGGTAGTATTTTGTAGCCAGTTCTGTTTGCAAAAAACTTTGGAATATCATTTTTCTAGCATGCATTTGGTCTATTTGGTTGGAGAGAAATTCTATCATCTTATCAGGGTCCAAAAGGATTGGAGTCTCAACCTTACTTCACCTTTGTTTAGCTTGTACTTCATTTTAGGTTAAGGCTCACAAGGATCTGGATGTGCTGCATGGACAGGAGCTGTCCTTGGCTGTGGATGGATTGAAAAGGTGGCACCTAATGTGTAAGATGAGACCCATAATTTACTGGTTATCGTCCCAATAAGGTATTTTAAAATAGAACACGAATGGCTCCAGTTTGGGGAACCCGGGATAGCATGAATTGAATTGCCAGTGACAAGGATGTCATCCACATAAACAAGTATAAGTAAGTAGACACCATCGGTATTACAAATGAAGAGAGAATGATCAGATTTTTAAGAGACAAAACCAATGGTAGTGAGAAAATTTCGTAGCTGATCAAACCAGGCCCTTGGAGCTTGCTTGAGCCTATAGAGGAATTTACGGAGCATGCAAACATAATCCAGCTGAGTTGCACCCATAAATCCTCTCAATTGGTCCATGTAGATAGGAACATCTAAGAACCCATGTAAGAAGGCATTTGACACATTGAATTGTCTAATGGGCCAGCACTGTGTGACTATATATGCTAGAACAGTTTTGATGATAGTGGCCTTGATAATGGGACTAAATGTTTCTTTGTAATCAAGCTTAGATTGTTGGTGGTAGCCTTTGGCAACTAAACGGGCTTTATAACAATCCACTATCCCATCTTGCTTTTGTTTAATTCGGTAAACCCATTTGTTTCCAACTACATTGGCATTAGGTGGGCATGGCACAAGGGTCCAGGTTTAAGTTGATAAGAGAGCATCATATTCCTACTGCATAACATCTCACTAATGAGAACAGATTTTGGCTTGGGTGTAGGTAGTGAGTTTAGTATGAAGGAATGAGGGGTTAGGCTTAAGAGGAAGGCTCATTATCATGTTGGGTTTAGATGTGTAAAGAAGTTATTTGGGCTTAAGGTTGGGCCAAAGTTACATGGGATAGGTCCGGTGGATGGTTGGGTGAAGAGTAATAGTGGGTTTAGAAAACTTAGAGAGATCAACTACCAAATTTAATCTAGTATCCAATGGAGATAAGGATGGAGATAAGGATAAAATCGGTTGGTTGGAAGTGGGTGAGGATTGAGGAGGCACAGGTTGGATAGATAAGTTAAGAGGTAAAGGGGAAGTAGAAGTATTGAGGGGGCTGCTAACAACTTGATAAGGATAAGCAGGAGAAGATGAATAGGGAAAATCAGATAGAGATAAATGAAAAAAGGTAGGATAAGGAGAGGGAACCAAACCTGATGGAGTTGGAGATAAAGTATGCCACACATCTAACCAAAGAGCTAAGGACGACAAAGAGGCATCAGGTGCAGCCTTTAGATCATTAGCAAATAGTAAAGTAAACTCATTAAAAACCATACGTTTGGCAATATAAATCCGATCTGTGTCTTTGTTTGGCAATATAGATCTTACCTATGTCTTTGTCCAAACATAGATTCCCAGAGTGAGAAGTGAAGAAACCCAAATTAACACAGGGTTTACTATGCAAGGCAAAGTTATGGGAATTATAGGGATGAAGTAAGGAGTATACTATGCACCTAAATATATGTAAGGAGGAACAATCAAATGATTTACCAAAAAGTTTAAAATAAAGAGATTGATGATTTAAGATTGGTGTAGGCATTAAGTTAATTTTAAAAACTGAATGTTGAAAGGCATGACACCAATATCTAAATGGTATTTTGGCATGAGCAAGGAGAGTTAAACAAGTATCAATAATATGTCAAATTTTTCTCTTAGCAAGTCCATTCTGTTTATAGGTATGTGGATATGCAAGTCTATGTAAAATGCCATTTTACCGAAGGAATAAGGATAAAGTTGTAAATTCTCCCCCCTCCCAATCAGATTGTAGAGCTTTACGTGGCAAATTAAATTTTTCTCAACCATGGCTTTAAAATTGACAAAGATTGAGACACATCAGATTTATTTTTAAGAAAGTAAATCCAACTAAAACGAGTAAAATCATCAACAAGAATAAGAAAATATTGAAAACCAGCACTAGATAAAGTGGGAGAAAGTCCCTAGACATCTGAATAAATAAGTTCAAGAGGAGACTTTGCTGTGTGAACAATGGAAGGAAGAGATTTCCTAGACAATTTGCCCATACAGCAAGCCAAACAAACTAAAGACATAAAAAAATTAAAAGAATCTAATTTATTTTCTTGAATGATTTTGGAAACAACTTTATGATGCGGGTGGCCTAACTTTCGATGCCAATCTTGAAAGGAAAAGGTGGATGCAACGTTGGCCTCTTTGCCTTCAGATGGTAGAAGGACGTATAAACTAGCTTCACTCCGACCTTTGAGGAGGATTTTGTTGGTCACCTGATCCTTAACAAGAAAGAATGAGGGCCAAAATTTAATGAAACAATGGTTGTCATGGGTAAACTTAGAAATTAAAAGTAGATTTTTATTTAAGGAAGGTACATAGTAAAGCTCATTTAGTTTGAGATGACCAGAAGGAAGAGATAATGCACCCTTACCAATATGAGAGATATGCAAACCTTGACCATTCCTAATGCGAATTTGATCGTTGCCTGGTTAAGGTTGAGGATTTTGAAGAGCATGTAAGTCCAGAGTCATATGGTCATTTGCACCTGAGTCCACAACCAATGGTTGCAGCTGGTCATTGTATGGCTGAGAGTGATAAGACTGATGTACAAAGTGGGCTTGTAAAGGCTGCTGTTGTGATGTGTTGCTGCGACAATTGAAGAAGTTAAAATCATAGTGCCTACGACATTTATCCGCTGTGTGGTTTCACAAGTTGCATATTTGACATGTACCCAGTTCTTCTTTTGATTTCTTCTTGAATTATGTCCAGGTGACGATAAGGGAGGCATGAAAGGATTAGTGTGCTGGGCAACATTAGCAAGAGGGGGCTCATGTTGACTTTTAAGCAAGATCTCATAAGCAAGGAGATGGCTATGAAGTTCACTGAAAGAGATAGGGCTAGGTCATAGATTTAATGCAGTAATGATAGGATGATACTCACTTTCAATATTGAGATAAGCAATCGCGTTGAACTTAGCAGTGGTCAAGATATGACCAGCGAATGCCAATTCATCAACAAGGGATTTGGCGTGCTAAAGGTAGGCAGAGATAGAGATATCTCATTTCTTTAATTCCTGCAATTCGATGTTGAGTTATAATTGTTGATTGTGAGAGATGGCACCAAAAGAATTGGCAATAGTACTCTAGACTTCAACGGAGGATTTCAAACCGGTAACATATGGAAAAACTTCCTCTGGGAGAGAAGATAAGAGCTAACAAAGTAGCATTTGGTCTTTCTAAAGCCATGTAAGATAGGCGGGATTTGGGATTATTTTAGTGGGTTTTTTTGGATTTGCAATTTCTAAGGCTGGGCATGGTAGAGTTCCATCAACATAGCCAGTGAGGTTTTGATAGTTTAGTAGCGAAAGGAATTAGGTTTTTCAAGCAAGATAATTTTTGCAAGTGAGCTTAACAAAGAAGGGATGGTGATTTGTTGTGGTGGGAAAAGAAGATGTTGTAGCAGTAGTCATGATAGTTTGTTGCTTTGTTTTGATGGCTATTTAATTAGTTAGACTCTGATACAATGTGAGGAAAATCAATCCTTCGTAATATTATTAATGTGTCAGTGTTGTATTTATACAGTTATAATAGAAGTGGAGTTGAGCTAATGTAACACCCCAATTCTTGCATTTGACATGCATGACATGTTATAGAGCATGATTAGTCTTCTTGAATCAAGTTTCAAGATCATCGGGATTGAGTAAGATAGAAATTTAGAAAGAATGTATAGGTAAACGTGCCCAAGCCAGAAAACCCCGAGACGGGGGATCCGATGGACAATGTAAGTTTAATATAAAATACGGAAGTACATATCAAAGGGAGTCTAATGGTACAATTTGAGTAAAAAGTAAGGTCAAATAGATCCCCAAAAAGTCAAAAGAAGAAAATTTCACGGTTTGGCGTAAGTTTGACCAAAAATTTGACTGACCATTAGGAGGCCTTAGAGATCTCCAATTGACTTCAAATTTAACATACATGCTATAAATAGTGTAGTGACACCCAGGGAACTAAAAAATAATCATTCTGGCAGTTTTGGAATTTAGAGTTTCAAAGTGACTGCGTAGGCCGCCGAAGCTAAAAGTATATTGAAATGATATCAAAATGAGATAAAATTTTTACCATATATTCTAATATATGTAGTGACATTCGGGAAAAAATTTCAGGACAATCCGATATCGGGATCAAAAATTCATATTTTGGGGTGCAAAATCGAAATCGGGTTATTTGGGGGGGTCAAATCCGAAAATTTGACCATGAAATTTTATATGAATTGCTAATTTTGGATAATGATCAGGTGTGTATGATATCAAGTTGGTAGGGTGAACCTAAGTGTCTAAGTGAGTGACAAGTGGCTAATTTTAAAGCCATTGGATTCACTAGTAAATGAGTGAATCTTAGCTAGCCATTTGGGGTAATTAAGAGTCCCCTAAAGAAGTCTGGAACCCCCAAAAATCACAGCAAAAATCGATCTCCTCCTCCCTCTTTTCTTCTCAAAACCGTAGCTACCCTAAAAAGGCCATTTCCACCATTTTCTTCATTCTCTCTCCAATTTCCATCAGATCTGAAGCTAAGTTTTCATATAGAAGCACTACAAGACCTCCTCTTCATCATAGAATCACGGCTGGAGCAAGTGGAAGTGAGGAAAATAAATATTTGGGGAGAGAGAAAAGTGACAAACTTAGGTAAATTTATGGGTTTTAGCTAGTTTTAATGAGAGTTTTTCATATAGTCATGTAGAATAACATGATTTAGTTCATTAGCATCAAAGATATGGTAAGAATCAAAGCATAAATTCATGATTTTTCCTTGATGAATTTTGGCCATTAGGTGAATTACAAGGAGAAAGCCAAAACAAGGAAGGAAAAGGGAAAGAGAAGGAAGTTTAGGTGACTTCTAGGCCATTCAAGGTTAGTGGATACTAATTTACACTTAATTCCATAATTTTTATTGAATTTTCCTTAAACTTTACATTATGTAACTAAGGAAAAGTATGTGAAATGATGAAATAAATTGATATAATATGTTAAAAAGGTGAATTAACATGTGAAGAACATAAAATGATGAAGAAAACTATGAGAAAGCCTATGGTCCTTTAGTGGCCGAATGACTTTGTATGGGTTTTCATGAAGAAATTCCATAATAAATGCCTAAAATGATGTGAACTACTTATTATGAGAATGGAAAAGTATGTTAGAATGATAAACAACATGTAAATGGTATGGTGAGTATGGGTACATAATGATAACATATGTGTAATTATGAGATATACATGTACAATGATGATGTAATGACATGAGAATATTAATAATGGTATTAAAATCATGTATGAAAATGTGAATTAAGAGGAAATTATATCATAAGCATGAGAACTCCAATTGGCCAAATGATAGCCATGTGAAAAACTATGTATTTTTATGTGATATATGTGAAATGATAAGTATACATGATGTATGTATGTAAATTATACACTTGGGAATGTGACATGACCACATGATGATGTGACATGATGTGAACGACATAAAATACTACATAATAAGTGACATTGAAGTTATAATACATTGCCCTTAGTGTACAGTGGGTAATCCAGGAGCACTATATATAATGGCTAGCCATAGGGACATATGTACCGTGGTCGCACCACGAGATTTATCATATCGTACATTTTATAGCTTGCCGGCACACTAATTACCGGGGCGCAGGGTCACGTCAAGTGATCTGGTCTGATATAAGCCTAAATAGCTCATATTTACTCCATGTTTTGTTACCAAAATAATGTTTATTTATATTAAATTGTGCTAGAAGTAGGTGTGTTTAATATTTTTATCAAGTTTTGTGTATGTAGGAGAAAAAGGGAGAAAATTATGAAGAAGCCCTATCGCGAGCGCGACAGGTACTGCGAGCGCGACAAGGGAAGGGTGTCCCGTCGCGAGCGCGATAGGTGCCGCGATCGCGACAGGAGGCGGTGATAGGCAATTCATGTTTAAAAGGCACTTCAAAGGGACACTACTCTTCACCAAATGATGTATACTTCTAGAGGGATACTTGAAGAGTTATGTTGTTATGGAAAGGTGCTTGAAGGGTCACAATGCTTGGCAAGGAAGTTATAAATATAAATGGTGGTTATGCAATTTAAATTTCAAATCAAATTTTAAAGAGGCATGACTTTTCACCAAGGGTTGCATACCTATGGAGAGACACTTAGAGGGACATAATGTTTGGAAATCTATAAATACCCTAGAAGTTATAATCAATGTGGAAAAGAATCTATCATTTATTTTTCATATTTGAAAGTGTAATTAGAGAAAATAGTTGTAGGTTTTAATTTTAGTTTTATGGTTTGAAGAGAAGGCAAATACAATGAAGAAGACTACACTTGGTGAAAGGAAGAATGGTTGAGAGATCCCTTCTTCTATTTCTAATCTTTACTTCTTCTTTGTTATTATTATGAATTCTTTTTAGCAATTTGATTTTTGTTATTCATATATATATTCATTTCTCTTTCATTTATCTTTATATGTAGTATTTGCTATTAAAAGTTTATTAGTATCATTATAAGTTAAGGAAGATGACCTTCGATGTGTAATTCCTTCTCTGAAAATTAACAAAATGGTCATAAATAAGGGAGTTAGCGAGAGCAACGTCTTATTGAAAGTTAATAGAAAATTCATTATTAAAGCATAGTTTGAGAGATCACATATGGAGATAGTTGTTATAGGTTGGTTTTTATTCTTTGAATGTGTGTTTATGTAATTCTTGTCTAAATGCGAGAGCTGCGATTTAGAACCATAAATGCATGTTTAAGGCATAATCTAGTCTAGATGCGAGAGCTGCGACATAGAACATTATTCCAACTTGGCTTGCATGATAAAGATTGAATTATAAATAAGAGAAAAAGATCAAATTCCATAATTATGTATATGTTATATTCATCTTATTCATAAGTCTTCTCGGATTATCATTAAAGTAGAAAAAATATTTAATTTAGTATAGTGTAGTGTTAATAATAGTTTTAATTTATAAATTAATGATCATTGTAAACAAAATTAAAATTAAGTAGTAATAGTGTACAATATTAATCAACATTCCTCGTGGGATCGATATCTGAAGTACTACAATCGGTACACCGTATACTTGCGGTATTTAAGCTTTTAGAAAAAGCGATATCATGGTCCCTATTTACATCATTGGAGTCCTCGTCCCGCTTATCTGGATCGAGGATTTCCACTGGTCATACTAGGGGCAAAGTCGTAATTATGAGTATTCCTGTGTAAAAATGAATTCTTATGAGTAAACTTGTCATTCATGTATTTTATTGATGAAAATGATGAAAAATGAAGTCAAATAGTTAACAATGATAAAAATATAATTATACAAGGAATTAAGGACCAATTGGTAATTTGGCATTGAAAAATATGATTAATAAAGGATGAACAATAAGACCAAACAGGATAAAATTATGAATTTTAAAAAATTCAGGGACTAAATTGAAAATTTTACTTTTGCAATAAAAAAAATGAATTAAAGAAATTAAGTTAAAAACGATAAATTTTTAAGCAAAATGTTAAATATAGATAATAAATACAAAGTTTATAACTGTTGTGTTATTAAATGAAAATTTATGTAATAGTATCCAACACTAGGCAATAATGTGCTTAGCGCGTAGTTGTTGTGACTACGCGCAGGGACAGGTACTGCAAGAGAAGAATTGAAGGTTGAATGGCATGTACATATGACTTGGGGACTTGAGTCCATTTTGTAGCTTTAGATAAAAAAAATTGTAGTAATTTGTATATGTATGTATATGTGGTTTGTAAACATAGTTGTTATAATTATACTGGGCATGTAATAAGATATATATATGTAAGTGTGCCTATGTGATGATAATGTGATGGGATTGTGATGGAATATAGAAGTGTTGAATGAATGATGGAGTTGTGGAGAAGAAAGATGACCATAGGGAGTGTAAATTTCAATTGCAGGTTTTTGGAAAGCATAAAAATTAAGTCGTTATGCTGCCCAAATTTTTGACAAAAAATATAGTAATTTGTCCTAAGTAAATATCATGTTGTCATATACCCATAATTATAATAACAATAATATTAATCAATTAGATAAAAACCCAACAAGTCGTATGATGACGTAAATAATATTTTGTCAGACATTAGGGTTTCACAGCTAAACTACTGGAAATATACTGGAAAGTATACAACAGATATACACCCGAATATACCACTTATTAAAGTATACAAAGGATATGCCACCGAATATACCACTTAATAAGAACTGAAAAAGAGAGTAGATAGGTAAACATTAGGTTCATTGAGGTGACAGTATAAAGTCATGTTCATTAAAATACAAGTTTTATTTGTATCATAACATCCAAATGTTACTTTGCAATCATATTCATTAGAATAACATCTTTCAATCATAAAAACATGTAAATAGTAAAAAGAAATGAAAGCAGTGGTCTTTAAAGCAGACTGCCATGAACAAATATATCAAGTTAAATTCATAGTAAATGATTGATTCAAATACTTCTTACAAGAACATTTGAGATAAATGATAGTTTGAGCAGTTTGGTTTTTGACCTTAAATCCTACAGAGGAGTATGCCATTGTTTCATCCAAGAACAATGCAAAAAGTTCATTACTCTTAAAACACAAACGAAAGGGAGATATAAGCTTCACTTGGCATACGATATATTATTACCATTTGTATTACTCAGAATGAAATGCAAAATCTTTGAATGTTTAGATTTTATGTAATTATTAGGTATATATATCGCATATGTATATCAGTAGTTTTAGAGTAGTCTTTTACCTTAACTTAAACTCTCTTGTACATGTATATATATATATAGCGTAAGTGATCTTTTATGGTGGAAAGTTTCTCTTGACAATCAAAGCCAATTTGTCTTATCTTTATAGGAACCAACCACCACTCCTTGCAATTGGCGTGGCATTTCCTGCAAGAAAGCTGGCAGTGTCATTAATATAAGCCTTGGAAGTAATTCTTTGAAAGGTACGCTTCAGAGTTTGACCTTCTCTTTTTTTCTAAATCTAGTAGAGCTTGACTTTTAGAACAACTCATTCCATTGGATTATTCCTTCACATATTTCTAAACTTTCAAAACATTTAAGTTTTGACTTGGCAAATAATAATTTCAGTGGTGTCATTCCATGTTCTATGGTAAACTAGACAAACCTATCCTTTCTTGATCTTCATCAGAACAAACTTTCTAGTTCAATACCTTACGAAATTGGCATGTTGAGATCTATCACAGAGCTTGACTTGTCAAATAAGGTGTTGTTCCATGTTCCATAGGCAACTTGACAAACTTATCCATTATTTACCTTGATCACAATAAACTCTCTAGTTTAATACCTCAAGAAATTGGGATGTTGAGATCTGTCACAAAAATTGAATTGTCAAATAACTATCTCATTGGTACAATTCCAAGTTCTTTAGGCAACTTGACTAACCTTTCCATTCTTTATCTTGAAAACAACCAACTTTCTGGTTCAATACCTCCAGAAATTGGAAGGTTGAGATCTGTAGTAGATCTTGAGTTGTCAAATAGCTATTTCACTAGTGCAATTCCAAGCTCTTTGGGCAAGTTGACAAACCTATCCATTCTTTATCTTCATTACAAAAAACTTTCTGATTCAATACCAAAAGAAATAGGAATGTTGAGATTTGTCATAAAACTCAACTTGTCATATAATAATTTTAGTGGTGCAATTCCAAGTTCTCTAAGCAACTTGACTAATCTATCCATTCTTTATCTTCGAGACAACCAACTTTCTCATTCAATGCCGGAAGAAATTTTAATGCCGTCATCACTTAGTGCTCTTACCCTTGACACCAATAATTTCATTGGTGTAGTTCTGGCTTCTATTGGAAACTTGACAAACTTCTTTGGTTTAGGCCTTTCAGAGAATAAATTCCTTGGAACTCTTCATTCTAAATTGGCTAACTTTACACAATTGAAATGTTTGAGAATTTACTCAAATAAGTTTCAGGGCCACTTGCCACAAGACATATACCCTTGGAGGAGAACTTCAGTATTTTTTTTGCAAATGATAATTATTTTGGTGGTCCTTTGCCAAAAAGCCTTATTAACTGTAGTAGCTTGCTAAGACTTCATCTTGAGAACAACCATCTCATAGGAAATATATTTGAAGCATTTGGTGTGCATCCACACTTGGATTTCATAGATTTAAGTGGCAACAAATTTTATGGTAAGCTTTCGTTGAAATAGGAAAATTTTGGCAATTTGTCTACAATTCAAATCTTCGATAATAATATCTTGGTACAATACCGATTGAAATAAAAAGGGCACCAAAATTGCAATGAATATATCTCTCATCCAATAAGCTTATATGGGTCATTCTAGAGGAATTAGGGCAACTAAGGTTGGTTGAACTTCAACTTGATTGTAACAAGCTCTCAGGTGGCATTCCTAACAAAATATTAATACTATCTACTCTTCAATGCCTTAGCCTCGTAGCAAACAGTCTAAGCAATGAGATTTCAGAGCAAATTGAGGAGTGCTCGAGACTATTATTTTTGAATCTCAGCAGGAACAAATTGGCAAAGAGCATTCCATCACAGTTATGCAACCTACACTCTTTAGAAGATATGAATCTTAGTCAAAATTTTTTGGTTGCAATCCCACAACGGTTTGGAGAGTTGTAAAGACTAGAGAGATTGAACCTTTCCCACAACCAATTGTCAGGCTCAATTCCAGCAAGTTTTGATAATTTGTTAAGCTTGACAAAAGTGGACATATCATACAATAAATTGGAAGGCCTAATTTCCAACATTAAAGCTTTCCATGATGCTCCATTTGAAGCACTTAGAAATAATAAGGACCTATGTGGTAATAATACAATGCTTAAGGTATGCATTTTCCATAAAATGGGAAACAAAGTAGGCATCATAATTTTTCTTCCTCTCTTGGGTGGTTTGTTGCTATTGTTTGTCTTAATTAGAGGTTTTTTATTCTTTATCGAAGAATAAGAAACAGGAAAGCGAAGTCAGAAGAGGTAAGTAAAGGAGCAAATAATATGATTTGGCCCCATGATCTTGATTTACAATATGAAAACATCATTGAGGCTACTGAATAATTTGATTCCAAGTACTACATTGGGGAAGGAGGGTATAGGATTGTGTACAAAGCTATGGTATCACTAGGTCGAGTGATTGATGTGAAGAAGCTTCACCAATCTTGTACTGATCTCAAAGCATTTACAAGTGAGATTGCTACATTGACTAACATCCGTCATCGAAACATTGTGAAATTACACGGATTTTGTTCACATCCCAAACACACATTTTTTATTTATGATTTCATTGAAAGAGAAAGTTTGAGAAAGGCTTTAAGTGACAGAGTGGAAGCAATGGAGTTGGATTGGATCAAAAGGTTAAACATAATAGAAGGAATAGCTAATGCATTATCATATATGCACCACGATTGCTCTCCTTTTATTATTCATCAAGACATTACTAGTAACAATGTGTTATTGGATTCAGAATATGAGGTCCATGTTTTCAACTTCGGCACAGCAAGGCTATTGGTTCCTAACTTGTCAAATTGGACATCATTTGCAGTCACATTTGGATACACTGCCCTAGGTTCATACCTTGATATCACCTATCTATATATTAATTACATCACTTATTTAATTTTATATCTCAGACTTCACTATTTTATTTTATCTCTAACCAAGTTTTTGTATTATGATTGATAATTATTGATAAGAAGGACTGTGATTGGATTTTTTTAATTTTTTTTGTAGAGCTAGCATATACAATGAAAGTGAATGAAAAATGCAATGTATATAGTTTTGGAGTCGTGACACTTGAAATAATAATGGGAAAACATCCTGGAGATCTCATTTCGTCTTTTCCATCATCTTCGTCTTCATCGTGTCCACCAACTGGCCAACAGACATTGCTGAAGGATGTGATAGACCAACGCCTCTTGCTTCCTTATGGTAAAACTGTTGAAGGAGTGATGAAGGTTTTGAAACTTGCATTTGTATGTGCAAGTGAAAATCCTCAATTTTGGCCAACAATGAGACAAGTATGTTCACAGCTATTGGTAGCTAAATGGTTTCCTTTGACAAAACCATTCCCTGCAATAGAATTGGGAGAAATTTTTGGTTAAGTTTGATGTCTTGTTTTAAGTTTTGGTGCTGCATAATATGTTGTGGCATCTGCCCTGTGATATATTTCTATTACTTTAATTTCCAACATATATTATTGCTATTTATTATCATTAGTTAAACAAAATATGCTTAAAACCAAATTTTCAAAACTGATATTTAATTCATTTTCTAAGCCCATCAAGATATTAGGATCCAGCTTTGTAGGATGGAGACTGAAGGATTTCATTTTCATGTTCAATTAAAGCTTTCCCTCATTCTGAAGTTATTGTACAATAACTAGATAGTCATTTAGCATTAAGATAATACCATTGTTGTACCAAGTCATGTCAAGCCAAGTTATTTTCTACTTCTAATCTTTCAATTCAATTCTGTCTCACGTGCTCCAAGTTGGTGCCTTGAACATTGGGCCAAAACAATAATGATTCATTTTACTAATTTACTCCTCTGATTTGAAAGGACTAAATTGGAGCCGTGAATATTTTGGCAGAATTTAATAAAAATGAGATCAAAGTACTAATATAATTATTTATTTCATGTACTAGTTACAACCAATAGTCATTTTTGTTGACTTTACATGCATAACCATCTATTTTATTATAGGCTAACTCATTACTAATTCTTTCAAAATAAATCACAGTAACACAATCTAAAAATCCTCACGTTATACTTCCTATCTTTCCCTGTAACATACTTTGAGTCGGTTTTACTATTATCCGTCCACTGTTGTGAAATTGTCATTTCGCCACAATCTGCATTGCTAAGAAGTACTTAAGGATTGAATAATTACAAGGTCACAATTGGGTTAGGGTAAAATCAAAGAAAATAAGAAAAATGAGATTAGGTTAGAGTAATTTTGATTTTTCCCCTTTATAATTCATTGTGCCATGTGTCAACTATGCATTGTTTCTTTTCCAAATAAGCAGTGTGTATATCATGCAATAAAAATTTTCTGTGTTTTATCAACGGAGTGGTTATTTATCATAATTAATTTAAGTTTAGGTGGTGAATTAAAAAAATGAAAGTTAGGGTATGAAATACGAAAATTTTTAAAAATTCAAGGAGTATTTTATGTATTAAGTCCTCAAAATATTATTTAATCCAATTTATAAAATCATGCATAATAAAACAAACCGAGAATAAATTGCCATTTCGAAAAAAAAAAGAAAAAAAAGAAAATCGTATAATTAATAAATTCTTATAAAATTTATGTGAAAGCTTTGAATGTGAACCCTTTAGAAGAGAAGAATTTGTTAATCCAGTCCCTTATGTTAATGAGCTTCTGACTTTGAATGGCAAGCACCAAGCCGATATGATTTGAAGTGGAGATGTAATTATATTTTTAATTTATCATTTAATATTAAATAATTGTAAATTATATATATTATATATATTTATCTCTTAATTTTATTTATTTCAGGTTTAACACAATGTTCTATTTGTGCGAAAATCAAGCAGACTTTGTACTAATGACGCAACAGTTGGCTGCATCTTGAAGCACGGGACCCGAGCAGACTTTGTACCAATGGCGCAACAGGCGGCTACGTTTTCAAGCGCAGGATCCCAGGTAGTGCAGAGATTGCATTTAGTGCAGAGAATGGGTCGGGCAAGAAGATTTTTGTAAGAATTTTGGAGTTTATGAAGGCAGAGGGGTACTACATTACATAAATTTGTGTTTGATTTTGCCCATAGATTGAATATTCTTTGCCTTTCCGGAGAAGGAAATAGAAAAATTAGGCACAATAAACAAAGCATTTATGAAATGATGTCAAATTGGTTGTTTCTCTCTCTCTCTCTCTCTCTTCCACCAGTTAATTGTATTGTTGTTTAGATTCTTCAAAGTCATTCAATGTTCATGCTTTGGATCGATTCTATATCTAGCTTGAAGAATTGCATCCTTAGCTGTTGTGAACTTGATGATTATGTGGTGCTGTAAATTCCAAGA
>JBBPFJ010000035.1:734856-881139 GCA_037975025.1 Excoecaria agallocha | reverse complement strand
AGATATCATCATACAGGAGACTTTTAGAATTCTGAGGCATTGACGATGCAAGCATCGTGGTTATTTTGCTCATGGTTGTTAAATTATTTAAAGCTAATAATTTGGCACCTCATGTGAATATCACGATTGGGTTGTATCAGATTGTTTGTAATGGTATGGGAAATGAAAACTCTAGGGTGTTTGTAATGATATGGGAAATGAAAACTCCAGGCTGTTCAAGGACTCCACAGAAGTTTTGTTTTCATTTTGCTGCTTGCTTACGAGAAGCTATTGCTTGCTAATGTGAAATTCACAACCTGTAGGCACTGATGTAGTTTTTGTATTATTTGTGGACGAGAGAAGTTACAAAAAATAATCATTGTTTGAGGTTCTCAATATCTTTGCTTGAATTGCTTATTGTCTTGACTGTGGATCAAAAAAACGTTCTATTTCCAGTGAAATAACATGGTCGGTCGCTATTTTTTTGCATTTTTGTCATCATTCTACTGTCTCCTATGGCCATATAACCATGGAATTTTTGAATATCCATGTGAAACCGTAAATATAAATTAAAATATGTGATGTTGGAATTGGAATATTGAGATATATTGGACACCTTAGCTTGTCAGATAATAATCTCACTCGTGCAATTTCAGGTTCTCTAGGCAACCCGACAAATATCTCCATTCTTTTCCCTTTTCACAATCAACTCTCTGTTTCAATACCTCAAGCAATTGGCATGCTGAAATATGTCACAAACTTTGACTTATGAAGTAATAACCTCAATAGTGCCATTCCATGTTCTATATAGAACTTGACAAACCTGTTCATTTTTTATCTTGATCACAACAAACTCTCTGGTTCAATACTTAAAGCAATTGGAACGTTGAGATCTATCACACATCTTAGCTTGTCAAATAGTAATTTCACTTGTGCTATTCCAAGTCCTTTAGGCGACTTGATAAATATCTCAATTCTTTTTCCTTTTAACAGTTGACTCTTTGGTTCAATACCTCAAAAAATTAGCTTGCTGAAATCTGTCACAAACTTTGACTTATCAAATAATAGCCTCAGAGGTGCCATTTTGTGTTCTCTAGATAACTTGGGATCTGTCGCATACCTTGAGTTGTCAAATAACAATCTCATTGGTGCAGTTCCAAGTTCTATAGGGAACTTGACAGAACTATCCATTTTTTTATCTTGATCTCAACGAATTTTCTGGTTCAATACCGAAAAAAATTAGAATGTTGAGATCTGTCACAAATCTTAACTTGTCAAATAATAATCTCACTGGTGCCATTCGATGCTCTATAGGAAAAATTGACAAATATATCCTTTCTTTATCTTCTTGACAACCAACTTTCTAGTTCAATGCTTGAAGAAATTTCAATGCTATCATCACTTAGTGCTCTTGAACTCGATGCCAATAGTTTAACCGGTGTAGTTCCGGCTTCTATTGGAAACTTGACAAACTTGTTTGGTTTATACATTTCAGAGAATGAATTTTCTGGAATTATTCATTCTCAGTTGGATAACCTTGCAAAATTGAGTTCTTTGAGAATTTACTCAAATATGCCTTGGCCATTTGCCACAAGACATATGCCTTGGTCGCAAATTTCAACATTTTTCAGTGGATGACAATTATTTGTTAAGCTTCAATAGTGGACATATCATACAATGAATTGGAGAGCAAAATTCCCAACGTTAAAGCATTTTACGAGGCTCCATTTAAAGCACTTAGAAATAATAAGGACTTAAGGTGGAAATAATAAAATGCTCAAGGCATGCACTTCTCGTATAATGCAAAACAAAGGGAGCAAGATAATTGTTCTTCCTATCCTGGGTGGTCTATTTCTATTGTTTGTTTTAGTTGGAGGTTTTTTAATTCTCTGTTGAAGAATAAGAAATAAGAAAGCTAGGTCTAGGCAGGTTAGTCCTGAAGATAATTCAACGATTTTGGGGAATGATCTTGATTTACAATATGAAAAAATGATTAAGGCAATAGAAGAATTCAATTCCACGTATTGCATTGGGGAAGGAGGATGTGGTATTGTGGTCAAAGCTATGGTATCACCAAATCGAGTGGTTGCTGTGAAAAAGCTTCACCAATCCAAAACTGATTTCAAAGCATTTACAAGTGAGATCGCAGCAGTGACAAACATCCATCATCGGAACATTGTGAAATTAAATATATTTTGTTCATATCCCGAACACACATTTTTCATTTATGACTTCATTGAAAGAGGAAGTTTGAGAAAGTTATTAACAAAGAAGAAGCAACAACGGAGTTGGATTGGATCAAAAGGCTAAATGTAATAGAAAGAATTACTAATGCATTATCATACATGCACCATGATTGATCTTCTCAGTTATTCATCGAGACAATACCAATAACAATGTGTTGTTGGATTCAGAATATAAGGCCCGTGTTTCAGACTTCGGCGCAGGTAGCCTATTGGTTCCTGACTCATCCAATCGGACGTCATTTGCGAGCACATTTGGATACACTGCTCCAGGTGCAATACCTTAATTTCACCTATATTAGAATTACATTAGTCATAAAATTTTTATCTCATAATTCACTATTTAATTTTATCCCTGACCAAGTTTTTCTTTTTTTTTTTTGAGTAATCTATAATGATTGATAAAACACGTTATTAACATATATATACAATGAAAGTGAATGAAAAATGCAATGTCTATAGTTTTGGAGTCGTGACGCTTGAAATTATAATGGGAATGCATCCTGGAGATCTCGTCTCATCTTTTACATCATCATCTTCATCTTGTCCACCAATTGGCCGTCAGACACTGCTGAAGGATGTGATAGACAAACACCTCTTGCTTCCTTATAGTAAAATAGCAGAAGTAATGAATGCAGTAAAACTGGCATTTGCATGTTTGAGTGACAATCCTGAATTTCGGCCAACAATGAGACAGATTTGTTTGCAGCTGGTAGTAGCCAAATGGCTTCCTTTGACAAAACCATTCTCAGCAGTTGAATTTGAAGAAATTTCAGTTTATGAAACTGTTACTGTCTAAAAATTTTGTGAAAACATGGTTGTATAATTTGGTTTCATCCTTTATGTTTCAATAGTTTGCTCTCCATCTTGTATCATACACTTCTTTAGTTTGATAAAAATTTCAATGCAATGCTATTTAAATTTTTAGACAGTATTTCAATGCAATACTATTAAATCAATTATCAAGCCCAACTCTCGAGACCCATAAAGATTTAACATGTCCCTTAATATTTGTGTGTGTATATATATATATATATGTATGTATTTTTTTTTTTACAAGATTAATGTGAAAACATGTATTGGCCCTTTTTATAACAGTAGAAAAAAATTTACAATTCTGAATTTGATAAAAACGCACCTATTTCCAATTTTTTAAAATACAATTCTGAACTACTTGCAATCAATTTCTCCTAGATGATTTTTTTTATACCATGGGTTATACGCTCATCAGTTTATTGAGAGTCTGATTTGTGCTTAAATGTAACATTTGGCAAGTAATTACTTCACCAAATTTGGCTTGAACTTGTTCAGTCTGAATCTTTTATGGAACTTGATTTATCAAATTTTCATCTGATAGACATCCATGTTTTGTGCTATTTTTTTTCGTTTTGTTGATGCAGGGGAAGTATCCATAATGCCATAAATCATTAAGCTTTTTTATATAGAGTTGGAATTGGAATGAGCAGTTATTTTTCCTGGAATACCTATTTTGTAATATAATAAAGCTTATAAATGACATGAACCTGAAATTATTTTGTATGTAACATCTTATAACACAATCCATTATAACAGAAACGAAATTGGCAAGTAATTAATTAAGCAGAGTCGATTTGCAATCACATTAAGCAGTATAGTTAGGATAGAAAAAACATATTAATATTAATAATTGTTTCCACAAAAGTCCTGTTTCGGTGGTCGTATTCCAATTGTGAAAGAAAGGAATTTCAATTTCCATCTTGTAGAACGGGGGATCAATTATTTGACAAAAACACGCACTTCACTTAATATTTTTTTTCCAGCTTTAACGTCTAGTTTGGGTAGTCACATTGACCTTTTAATTAATTAATATCTGTGTTTTTATTATAAATGTTTTTAATAAATTAATATTCGAATTCTAATATAAAGAACTAAATTAACGAAGTATTTCTATGTAAGAAATATAATCTGATGTTATGACCCATATTTTGTAAACCTATTAGATTTAGTATTTTATTAATTTAATAGTATATAAAATCTTAACCGTTAATTAATTAGAACTTGATTGACGTACTAGATTTAAAGTTAATAAGTTTACAAATAATCCTTTTTCTACCATAATTATAGAGTACGCAAACAAAATAAAATACAAAACAGTCATATTTTGACTATCCATCAAGCTACTGTTATGGAAAGAGAGTTGAGGGAGAGAAATTAGTTCGAATAATTCGTGATTGTTGAATACTCTCGCATCATGTCGAATTCTGCACAAGATAAGTGATATGTTAGTTTCTATGTGATTATTATTAGGAAAAAAGTATCATTTTATCCTTGAACTTTAACACTTTTTCGCATTAGGTACCTGAACTTTAAAAATTACACATTAGATCCTCCAACTTTTTGCATGAAACACATTGAGTTCCTATACTACACATTGGATCCTTAAATTTATCTATTAAAATACATTAAGTCTAAATGGACGTTAAATACATATGACTTTAACGGAACGTATATTACACTGTCATTTGTTTCCGTTTATTTTAGACTTAATGTGCATTTTTCGAAAAATTCAGGGACTTAATGTGTAGTTTTGAAAGTATAGGGATTCAGTATGTAAAAACGTTAAAGTTCAAGAATTAAATTGTGGATTTTGCCTTATTATTATATGCAAAATCTGGATGGATATAATATTTATGATTCAAGTCGTTTAGCAATAAGATAATACCATTGTTTTGCCAAGTCAAGCCAAGTTGTTTTCTGCTTTTAATCTTTCAAATCAATTCTGTCTCAAGTGCCTCCAATTTGGTGCAGTGAACAATGGGGCAGAACAATGATTTGTTATAATTAAAGGGAATGGCAAATGTTTAAGTCATTTTGAAGTAACGATAAGTCTGCAATTATCAAGCATAACTCCCTGAACCTATTCACCTGAAACCTTCAGATTTAACATGGTTCATTTTTTACTAATTTTCTCCTCCGATTTCAAAGGAGAAAATTGGAAGAATGGCACATTCTGCAAATCAAAGGCATAGTATGATCAATGGATGTGACTATTTAATATTTTGAATATTGGGACCGCAGAGCAGGGAGTTCAATTCAATTAATTTGATAACCATATACGTAATTAATTCAATATTTAATATCATGAATATTGAAATTGTAGAGGATCGAGTTCAATTCAATTTTAATTCCTATGATTAATAATAATTTATAAACTTAGGGGAATATTCATCATTGATCAAGGAATTGGTATAAATATAATAAATTTTTTTTCCACAAATTAGCAACGCCATGAGTGCAAAATGGTGAACATGAGAATTCCTTTGACTATTAGAGATTGTTAAGGTTAACTACAAGTCTATGGAAGGTTCATTTGTGAACCTAAGATGCGAATGGATTTCTCTAAGGACAAGAATGGATTTTTTATACCTTATATTAATTTCTTCAATTAATTTTATCAATTGTTATTGGATTTATACCAAAATAACGAACTAGTAACAAAAAAAAATTGTAATATAAAAATAACTAAAATTTGTAATATAAAAATTATTCTTGAAAATCATTCAAGTCAAAATTTTTATTCCTATGAGGAGCTGGAGTGGTTGCAGGAATTTCGGTGGTGATTTTTTTTTATGGTTTTAATGGTTAATTTTGACCTAAATGACTTTTAAATATAATTTTTTTGAAGTTGAGTTATTTTTGTTTTTATTATTACTAATACATTATTTTGACATAAATTCAATAACCGTGTATAAAATTAACTCTTATTTTTCTAACCATGCAGACTACACATTAGATTGCACATTTAAGAGTGACTTAATCTTTAAAAAAATTAAGACTTTAAATAAAAGAATAATAAGAAATCGTGTAAATATTGATGTCACACATCCATATTCGTGGAGAAGATGAGGGGAAAGAGCCGATTCTGCCGTTCCATTTTGGAAAATTATGGATTTTGGAATTTTTCTTTTTCCTGCTTTCAAATTTATATGATATCATATATAAAGAATTTAATCATAATGAAATTGATGTATTAATATATGATAACCGAGCTATGGCTTGGGCTTTTGGGTAGCCTAATTTTCTTGTTATTCGGGTTATCCATAATCTAGAATATGACTTTCTCAGTAAATCCTATTTGGACAAGAATCACCAGCCACCTACTTAAGGTAAAACTCTTGTTAAGGAAACTTAGCTTAGCTTCCTACTGATGCTAAACTTCTATGCAAATGGGAGTCCTACAAAGATTCAGAGTCCTAGCTGAAGTAGGGCATTGATCCTTATAAATAGTTAAATTGTCAGGTATTTCTCTTTTTTAGCTAAATTTACTCTATACTTCTCTTTACTGACATGACCGTAGGAGATTTTCCTCATCGGAACCCTATCGAATTTTCTTTATTTTTAGGTATTTTTGAGAATAGTGAAGAACTCTCTAACACAAGTTGAACCTTGATGATAGCTCGGTAAATCCGAACTGTTATTATTTGGTGCGATAAGCATGGATCCTATCCCCAAAAAATCATGAATTTTGAAGAGAAAAGCATCCAATATTGAAACCTCCACAAATCTCTACCCCCACATATACCCATTTTTCTATCCCTTAAGCTCACTCCTCAGGGAACCTCCACAAATCTCCCCATTACTAGCATGCTTCCTACAATCACCATAATCCCTATACCTTGCTTGACTCCCTAGTTGGCCCAAGCCCTCCTGGTGATGCTGTCACACTTAGCGGCATAAATGCCACCCAGCCGACATCACCAACTATCACCACAGAAAAAGCCACCATGAACTCTAAAATCCCGAACTCCATACCCTAGGAAAATGATTATGTGCCTGTGATCACTTTAACAATGGATGAATTTGACAAGCTTTTTGAGGAAAGGATGCAGAAGCAATAAAATCGCAACATGTTGCACTATCATGGTAGTTTTCTCTCCCTTATTTTTACAGCCATAATTTTTACTCCTTTTTCAAGCATAAAACTACCTAACCTACCAAGGTATAATGGAAGCATGGACCCTCGAGTGCATGTGGATCAGTTCCACCATATCATGTTAATTTATACCATAGAAGACATCACACTTCATAAAGTTTTTTTGCAGACCCCAACATAGTCTACCCAGATCTATTTCAAAAATCTGTCAGAGCACTCAATAGACAACTTTTAGTAAGTGACATGTTTGTAGCAAAGTTCGTAACGGCCATACAACCAAATAAAGTCTTAGCCAACCTACATTAGGTCGTCTAGAAGAGAAGAGAGCCCTTACATAGCTATGTAGAGAGATTTTATTGGTGTGTGTAAAACCTGTAATCAGTGCAGATTTTTAGGGACATATTAGCTTTCCATAAATACATTGATCGGCATCTTCTTAGCACTAGATTAGTGTATTACCAAAATTAGTTCTTTACCGTTTTCTTTTGGTTTTGTACATATATACTTGTACTCTATTTTGAAGGAATATATATGAAAAAAGAATATGTTTTAACACGGTATCAGAGCCTTGTTCAAAAGTATCTACTACACCCAACTTCGTTTGACAAACCATTTACCTAAAACATGCCAGAAGTAACTGACCATGTTAGTCATACTGACTCTGTCTTGAACAACCTGACAGCAAGAATGATAGAAGTCTTAACCAAAAATTAGACAACAACTCATTCACTAAGCAATGAGTCTTCCACTCCACATATCAGAATTAAGTTAGATGGAACCAACTATGCACTTTGGTCTCAAATTGTCGAGATGTATATCTCTGGCAAAGACAAATTGGGATATATTAATGGTGAGTTCCCACAACCTCAAGAATCAGATCCAGCATTCAGGAAGTGAAGAACGAAAAATGCAATTGTGAAGGGGTGGTTAATCAATTCTATGGATCCAGTCCTGATTAATAACTTCATTTGTTTCCCAACTGCAAAAATGGTATGGGATTCTGCTGCTACAACCTATTATGATGGAACTGACACATCTCAAGTGTATGATTTACAAAGACGTGTTACCAGAATGAGATAAATGGGTAGATCTACTGAAAAATACTACAATGATCTTCAAGGCTTATGGAGAGAAATCAATTTTCGCCGTCCTAACTCCATGGAATGTGTTGTTGATATACAAATATATAATGCCATTCTATAGAAGAATAGAGTGTACACCTTCCTTGATGGCTTAGATGATCATTTGGACAAGGTTTGAAGTGATGTCTTACAATTGAAACCATTCCCAACTGTAGAACAAGCTTATGCTCACGTCCGCTGCGAAGATATCAAACAAGCAGTTATGATAATCGGCACAGAAGTCACATCTGGTGCTGTCATAGTGTCCAAAGGAACAAAAATGAGACAATGGCCATTTGTGCATATAGACGCTAGTAAGGGAAAAACTAAGATTAAACCACAATTAGATGGAAGGGGCTGTATTCATTGTGGTAATATGAAACATACCCAGGAGAATTGCTTTAAGTTACATGGGTATCCAGAATGGTGGAATGAACTCAAGGCAAAGAAGCAGCGTGAGTCTGCTTCTTTAGAGGGAAGTTCAGGCAAAGCTGCCATGGCAACTGCTGACCAACAATTGTCTCTTACTCCTAATGCTATTTTTTCAAATGATGCTCTGAATTCGAGTAATTCAGGTACCTTGGGACAAGCATTACTGAGCTCTAACAAAAGTGATGCAGGTGATTGGATAATCGATTCAGGTGCAACTGACCATATGACATTTAACTTAAGGGATTTCTCTGAAATTACTCAACCTCGGAGGTCAAGCATTTCTAATGCAAATGGCATCACATACCCAGTAACTGGAGCGGGAACTGTTCCTTTATCACCTTCCCTCTCTTTGACTCATACTCTCTTAGTTCCCTCTCTTTTAAATAAATTATTATCAGTAAGCCAAGTTACTACAGAACTTAATTTTGTGGTTCTCATCTATCCTACTTTTTGTCTTCTTCAGGACATTCTCACCAAGGAGATCATTGGGCGTGGTACTAAGAGGGGGGCTATATTACATGGATGACTTCAGTCCGGGTAAAGCAAATAACATGCACTAGTTAACAAGTATTAAAAGGAGGCAGATTTGGCTGTGGCACCATCAGCTGGGACATCCTTCATTTAGTTACATGAAGCATTTATTTCCAGACTTATTTTCAGCTTTGAATAATTCAGACTTCAAGTGTGATACCTGTATTCTAGCTAAAAGCCATAGAGTTTCATACCCAATAAGTCAAAATAAAAGTGATGTTCCTTTTGCTTTAATTCATTCAGATGTGTAGGGACCCTCCTCAATTTCTTCTTTTACTGGTGTTCGATGGTTTGTGACATTTGTGGATGATTGTACCCGGATGACCTGGGTTTACTTGTTGAGGCATAAAAATGAAGTGTTTGGTGTATTTCAGTTCTTTCATTCAATGATCAAGACTCCATTTTTAACCAAAATTCAGATTCTAAGATCGGATAATGGAGGGGAATATGTTAATCAATAATTTTAATCTTATTTTAAGAACAATGGTCTTCTTCATGAGATGTTATGCTCACAAACACCATAACAAAATGGTGTCGCTAAGAGGAAAAATCGACACATCCTAGAGACAGCACATGCATTATTAATCGAGGCACATGTACCTAGCAAGCATTGGGATGATGCTGTTACCACAGCAGTGTATCTACTGAACCGGATGCCATCAAAGGTTATAAAATTTAAAACTCCTTTACAAGTGCTTTCTAGTTATGTGTCTTTACCTACCGTGTTATTGATTCCTCCTCGAGTATTTGGATGTGTTGTGTTTGTTCACCTTCACAAGAATCAGCGCAATAAGTTGGATCCATGCGCTATCCGGTGTATTTTTTTGGGTATGCTGCATATAAAAAGGGATATCACTGTTATGATTCTCTAAAAAACCATCATTACATCACCATGGATGCTACTTTTTTAGAATCAGAATTTTTCTTTCCAGCACCGGTATCCAATTCTTCTCTTCAGGGGGAGATACGAAATGGAGAGCAGAATTGGACTGATCTTCATTGGCTTATTTTCGATGATGTTGGTGAAGCAGCAGCAAATCCAGATAATAGCACAGTCAATGATGATATTGGTGAAGCAGCAGTTGATGCCGATGATGTTAGGGAAGCAGCAGTTGATGCCGAGACTACAGTCAATGATGATGTTGGTGAAGCAGATACAGATACAGCTCCAACTATTGATGCCGAGGCCCCCTCTCCCTCCTCAGTACCAAGAGACCCTTCTCCTAAGAATATTCTTGAGGTAAACTCTCTCACAACACCATCACATTCTAATGACTTGAATGCTCCTGCTGGTTATGCTTTACCCTTCAGGAATAATAGAGGAAAGGCCCCAAACAGATACTCTCCAGATGTTGAAGAAAGAAGAACCAAATATCCAATTGCCAATTATGTGTCCACTCAGAAATTATCAAAACCTCTCAAAGCTTTTGTGAACACTTTATCATCATGTCATGTTCCTAAAGGAGTATAAGAAGCCTTAGCAGATAAAAAATGGGCAAAGGCCATGAAAGAAGAAATGAAGGCATTGGAGAAGAATGAAACTTGGACTTTGGTACCCTTACCAAAGGGAAAGAAGACAGTGGGATGCAAATGGATTTTTTCCATTAAACACAAGGCATACGGGTCTATTGATAGATACAAAGCGAGACTTATAGCGAAAGGATACACACAAACGTATGGTCTAGAATATCAAGAGACTTTCTCTCATGTGGCAAAACTAAATACTGTTAGAGTATTGATTTCTCTTGCAGCAAATTTGGAATGGCCATTGCATCAATTCGATGTAAAGAATGCTTTTCTTCATGGGGACCTTGAGGAGGAGGTTTACATGGATATCCCACCTGGATATACTGCATCCTCAAAGACTAAAGCGGTGTGTAGGCTACAATGTGCTTTGTATGGGCTAAAACAATCGCCCCGAGCTGGGTTTGGCCGATTTAGCAGAGCTATGAAGAAGTATGGCTTCCAGCAGAGCAATTCAGATCATACTTTGTTTCTAAAGCACCAACGAGGGAAAGTAACTGCTTTAATAATCTATGTTGATGACATGATTATTACGGGAGATGACCATGAGGAAATCTCTAGACTTCAAGAACAATTGGCAACTGAATTTGAGATGAAAAATCTTAGAGGTCTCAAATATTTTTTGGGAATTGAAGTATCAAGATCTCATCAAGGTATATTTCTCTCTCAAATAAAATATGTGTTAGATTTACTGTCTGAAGTTGGATTATTAGAATGCAAACCAGCTGATACTCCAATTATACAAAATCACAAGCTTGGAGAACACTCAGATCATGCACCAGTCAACAAAGAGAGATATCAACAGCTAGTTGAAAGATTAATTTACTTATCACATACACGGTCAAACATTACTTATGTTGTGAGTGTTGTAAGCCAATTCATGCATTGCCCAACAGAAAACCATATGGATGCAGTAATTCGGATTCTTCGTTATTTAAAATATGCTCCTGGCAAAGGGATCATGTTCTCCAAGAATAATCATCTGAGGATAGAGGGCTACACTGATGCAGATTGGGCAGGAAGTATCTCTGATCAGAAGTCTACTTCAGGATACTTTACATTTGTTGGTGGCAACTTGGTTACTTGGCAAAGTAAGAAGCAGAAAGTAGTGGCATTATCGAGTGCTGAAGCTAAGTTTCGAGGAATGGCCAAAAGTCTTTGTGAACTTTTATGGCTTAGAAGGCTGATGACAGAAATCGATTTTGCTCCCAACTCTGAAATGAGTTTGTTCTGCAATAATAAGGTAGCAATTGACATCTCTCATAATCCTGTCCAGCATGATCGTACAAAACACATTGAGGTGGATCGTCACTTCATCAAACAAAATCTCGAAGAGAAAATTATTCGCTTTCCATTTGTCAAATTGGAAGATCAACTAGCGGATATTCTTATGAAGGTTGTATCCAGTAAAAACTTTTACAACTCACTTGACAAGCTGGGCATCCAAGATATATATGCACCAACTTGAGGGGGAGTGTTGGTGTGAGTTGTAAAACCTATAATCAGTGCAGATTTTTAGGGACATATTAGCTTTCCATAAATACATTGATCGGCATCTTCTTAGCACTAGATTAGTGTATTACCAAAATTAGTTCTTATCGTTTTCTTTTGGTTTTGTATATATACTTGTACTCTGTTTTGAAGGAATATTTATGAAAAAAGAATATGTTTTAACAGATTTAATGTGATAGCTATGGAGATTCAGAATCTGAACTTAGAGGTCACCATCAACTCACTCTTTAATGCCCTAAATTTGAGTTGGGTAAAAATATTTTTTAATTCATGAGCAATACTTTTGATTTGGGTTAGCGGGGATAAAATTTTATGAGGATTTGATACACAAAAACATAATTTTTAAGCCAATGAATTAGTATTTTTAATTAAAATAACTTGAGTAATAAATAAAGAATTAAAATAATGAAATGTTATTAAAATAATAATATCAATAGGAATAAGTCTCTAGAATTGTGGAGACAAGACATGATGGCCACAAGAAAAAAAAAATATAGAATGAGAGAGAGGAAAGAATCAGGAAAGAAGTAAGGGGGCGGTCTGATCAACGGGGCCACTGCCGACATGCCACCGTAGTCCCTTCGTCACCCACTGCTGCAGCATCGTCGTTCCTTCACCATCAACGGCACCTCACAACGTCTTCTTCTCACTTCCCCGCTTTTCTCTCTTTTGGTCGACTCTCATTTCCTTTCTCTCCGACAATCTATGATGGTAGATGGCAACATGAGTATCATCTGTGAACTCCCAGCGGTGAGACTATCCTTCCGATGCCTTTCACCTCTCCTCATTCGCCAGCAATGTATAAATCAAAAAGGAGGCAGCTGGCAATTCAAGGGCAATTTTTGACCAAATAGTGAGCCTTTGAGGCATATGAACACCACCTGATGGCTACCGGTGGCTCCAGCTACAAGCGGATCGCACTGGTGCATTCTGGCGGTGCTCCGACGAGCATAGTGATGGATGAAAATAAAGAAAAATGCAGGAAATCAACTCTAATTGGTATGTGACTATCAAATTTACTTACAAAGAATTTATTCAAATTAATTCTTAATTTTTGAATTAAAATTGTTTAATTTTTGGCATAAAATCAAATGCCTGTTACTGTGCAAATGGCTTTGTGTAATGCATTTGTTGGTTGAGCTTTGCCAACTTAAGACTCAATTTTGAATTATAATATTTTTGTTGATGATCCAAATCTTATCTTAAAAAAAGATGCAATTGGTGTAATCGCTGCCATTTTCTTGCTGTGTTGAGCACTTATTTTATGAAGTAAACTTTGCTACTAGCTTGTTGTCATGTTATCATTCTTAAACAATGCTTTAGTGGTTAGAACATATATTGTTAGTTGGATGTTGAATCATAGTTCAAGTACAAATCTGTTATATTGTTTTAATTTTTTTTTTTGTAAATTAGAAAGGCATGTTATTCTGATGGGATATATGTATATAACAGTAAAAGCTGGTTAGAGCACAATTTCAAGGTTTTAAGGGTTAGGGAGTTAGTCAAATTGCTGACGATACTCAAAAATTAGTTACCTTAAAGGGAATAAATTAAATTGAAAGGAAAGGAGCCCATAAGCTTTAAAGAAACATATTAGCTTGATTTTGATAGGCCAATAAACCATGAGATTTGATTATTTTTCTTCCAAAATAGGGTCGGTGAAAATGTTTGATGGAATTTATAATCCCTTGAATCATATGTACATGTCTGCCAACCTTAGGAAGAAATCATGCTTTAATCCAATTGAAATTATGACTATAAAATTTAGTAGCAATTAAGTTTTAATAAAACATATTTAGGTTGATTTTTAATATACAAGTGATATTTTCCTTAAATTATAGGCACTATATCAAGAATAGGAATTTTGTGTACTTAAGAAGCTAGCCCATTAATAATATTCTTCGCATTATAAAATACCCATTAAGATGTTGAAATTTGTTAAAGAACCAAGTAGAAATTTTAAATGAATTATTAGGGAGTTCTAAGTAAATTGGCAAGTGTGACTACGAGTACATTTGAAATTAATGAGCGGCATATTAGGTTAAATTTAATTAGCCAACGATCACGATTGAAGTGCACATGTCAAATTGATAACTAATTAATTTGTAAAAGTATGAAATATATATATATATATATATATATATACACACACACACACACATTTGGATTTGTAAGATACCTTGTATAATTTAAATGAGAAATGTGGGAAAACTTGTTAATTGCTTTTAAAATATCAGTTAAACACATAGCTCAAAGGCGAAAGGTATAAATTAGTTTAACCTTAGTATAGTAATAAACTACACGAGACAAATCAATTGAATTTCATTATGGGTGGATTGTTTTAATTACAAGAGTACGCTCCTTTTTGGTTTATTATTTTGTAAATTTATATATCATTTCGAGAAGTTGTGATTATAATAAGATAGGGTATTGCTAAACAATGTTTATGGAATTAAATGTGTAATTTGAGTTAAATGATTTCTTGATGATGACTGCTTGAATGAGATTGATATGTATACTCAAGAGCATGATAAGTGCATAAGTAGAACTATGTAGTTTTGATTCCCTACAAGGGATACGTAGGAAGCTAGAGAATTGACTTCTCTAGTCCAAACCAAATTATATTAACGTGACTATAAGTTTTTAGCTTGCATATAGATTGGTGTACACGGCATTAATAAAAGTATGCTAAGCATGCTTGTTAAGATAATATGTTTATGAAGTTATATTTTAAATCTATATCTGCAATTACTAGAAATGATATTGGTAATTTCTGTAACTCATGTTTATATATATATATACACACACACACACACACACACACATACACACACACGTATAATGCTAACACTAATGAAAAACCAATGTGTTTCATATGCTTGTCTATTATATATTGTATAACTCGAGGTTTAAAGTGTAAGTAGGATTCAAATAGTGTGTTGGGCCGGATTCGAATGGTGTTATGGGTGGATTCAAAAAGAGCATTGGATTAATGGTGATCTGTAGTGTAGGTTAATAAGAACCTACAAAAATTTTATGAGTGTAGTACCCAGTATTGGCCACTCAATATAAGGTGTAAAAAGAGTAGTGTCAAATTTCGACCTCTTTTTATACCTAGTTGGAGTGCAATGCTAGATTTTGACCACTCAAATCCAAAAGATTTTTTAAATGTGATCTAATCTATAAATGTATACAAACGAGGGCGTTGCTTGGTTGTGGCCCCTCATAATCTGGTGTAAAAATAGCAGTATTAGGTTTGAACATCTTTTTACACCTAGTTGGAGTACAGTGTCAGGTTTCGATCACTCCAATCTACATAAACATAGAGATGGAGTGCAGTGTCAGGTTTCAACCACTCCAATCCAAATAAACATAGGATGGAGTGCAGTATCAGGTTTCGACCACTCCAATCCAAACAGGCTTAAATGCTCTTGCAAAATTATTAAGTAATATATGTGCATATGTTTTAATAATTTAATTATAGTATACTGTATATCATTAAATGATTCATGGGATGTAAATAGGAATTTAAATGCTTTGTATATACATATAGAGTTATTAATTACTTGAGACTAGATGAATAGATAATAAGTTGCTTATTGACTGTGAAAAGCATTGTTTAAAATTTTTATATTTATAAATGTTAAATGGAGGATTGAGTATAGAGTGGGAAATGTTACTTTATTATATGTTATGGGTATGCACAATGTAATAGGAATTGGCGACCTTCGTATGATTTTATGATTCTCCATTTATATGTTTGAAAATTGCTTTTATATAAACTTTATATTTTCTCACTAGAAAGAAAAATTGGTAGTCACTACTAAGCTTTTAGCTTAGCGCGTGATTTCCCCCGCGCGTAGGTTAATATTCTATATGCTCGAGGAAAATGAAGCAGATACTTTGGAGTTGTTGCAGTTGAGATTAGCATATGGATATGGTTACACCAAAGAGTTGATTATACTGTATTGTGAACTTGGATATTTGGCATGTACACGGACAAGCTTAGTTTGTATTTAATTATTTGAAGTTAAAAGCAAAGTCCTTATAAATTTAATATACGTGGGTTGTAAGTTATGTTGGAACTATGATTTAAAAAGCTTCTTGTAATTGTAAACAGAACCAGTGAGTTGAGGATGATAGAAAGGTTTGTGATGGACTTGATTTGAAGTTATGGATTTGTTTTGTGATATTAGAAGTGTTAATTTTGTATTCTTATATTACAGGAGGTAAACAATATTTAAAGGAAATTCTGTCAAAATTTTTAATTAAATAAGGGGTTTAGATTTGAAATCTTTGATTATTTAAGAAAAAATCATGTGGATTTATTTGTATACTGATCATAGAGTAATAGTAACATTTTTATCCGACTCATTCAATAAACCGAGTATAGGGTGTTACACACTCAACATGAATAATGGTGTTAGGATTTTAGTGACTCCTTGAGCAAGAAGCCCATTTCTTATTTTATCGAACTAATGACTAGGGCTTACAAGTATATCCGAATGGACGAAGCTAGAAAATTGAAGTACAATACCCAGATGAGAGATGATAATTAAAATTTTTGAGGAAGGGGTTAGGATAGAGGAAGCTTTTGAAGGGCTAATTTTTGAGTTATGAGAGGGTTAAACAGAAAATATGTAGTCTTAAAACCATACTTAGGCAGTCGAAGTGAGGATCAGTTCACCAAATTAAATGTCTCCCCTGTATAGATCCTATCCTGGATAAAGAAGAATGATCGAGTGAATTGGCCAAAACCCATGAGAAAAGATATGAACATGGACCAAAGTTTGTATTGTGCCTTTCACAAAGACAAGGGGCATGAAACCAACGATTGTAAACAACTCAAGAGCGAAATAGAATACCATATCAAGAAAGGCGAGCTTAAGCAATTCATTAAGGGAAACAAAAATAATGATAGACGATCACCATCCCGACAATCGAACAGGGGGGAAAGAAGTAATAGTAGGAAAGCCTCGGTGGGAGTAATCCATGTGATTGTAGGTAGGAAGTATTGGGATGTGTTCGGAGACTCTAAAAAGCACAAAGCAAAGGAAGTTTTCTCACTCAAAGCCAGTCCTTCTGCCCCAACAGACATCATTCACTTCTCATTTAAAGGACAAAAAACATATTCGTCAATCCCGTAAGGATGCATTTATATGGAAGTAACACTACAAGAAAAAAGGCTTTCAAGGACGGGAAATACGGTCCTTAAAAGTTCCAATCCGGTCCCTAAAACTTAACAAGGACGGGAAAAACCGGTCGCTATCCCGTCCTTATAGGCTCCGCCGCTAATGAGAATTAAGGACGACATACAACTACCGGTCCTTAAAACTTTTATAGACCGGGTAATAAACTGGTCCCTAAATAGTATTAAGGACCGATTTTCCCGTCCTTAATAATACAAAGTCACGTGATCTTTAGAGTTATTAAGGACCGGATGTATGGTCCACAAAACATATAATAACCGTAAAATGATTAGGGACCGGATAAAAACTGGTCCCAGTTAGTATTAAGGACCGGCTTTACCGTCCTTAATAATGTAAATCACCTGCTCATTACAATAAATATAAACCAAAAATCCGGTCGTTAAAATATTACATTTTTAATATTTTTAAGGACCAAACAAAAATCCGGTCGTTGAAATATAAATAAAAAAATAAAATGTCATCCTTAAAAGTAATAATCATAGGACCATATGATAATTCTTTTTACCCTGTATTTTTAATTTAGTATAACAAATAAAGCATCCAAATTAAGATTGCTCAAAAGCATAGACAATTAATAATATAATACATTCATAGATAATTTATAATTGATACGTATATAGAATTATCATCGAAAAAATCAATGCATTGTTTATACAGCCCCTTTGCAAAAAGAAAATATATAACAAAATAAGATAATGCTTCTCTATCTAGCCAAAAATCTAATGTTCTTTCGAATCTTCGTATTCAATTTGGTACTTCAATGTTTTGTCCATACCAAAAACTGTAAAATGTACAAGGAAACAAAAATGATTATGGCAGAAAATATATAAATCTACTATAAATAATTAATTAAATCTACAAATATTTTGAGAACAAACCTTAGAAAAAATATATGTCCTTCAAGTGTAAATATATACACTTCAAAAAGTTAGCATATGAACCTCAAAAAAATATAATTCCACCAAGTGCAACTATCTACACTTCAAAAAGTCAGCATATATGAAAGGGGCTGCAAGATTGGTGAACAGAAATTAGTTTTACTATAAATTAAAAGCAATGAGATTCACATATATAAAATGTAACCAAAATACAGCTCTAATAGCTGAAAACAAAGCTAAATTGATAGTTCTAAAAACAACCTAAAAATGAAACCTATGCAACAGCCCGAGGAGATCTAAAGCAACTCTGAACAAATCAAAAAGGCCAGCTAAATCTACAGAGACGAGCCATATTAATTATGAACTTTGCAAACAATATGAAACTACCCAAACAGACAACCCAATACGCAGTTCCATGTAACTCTAGATATAAACTCTGAAGTATTGAGAATTTAAACAATCAAATTAAATAACATACATTAAATATACTTTCCTTGCTGCTTACATCTAAAATCAATAGATATTTATCAAACAAAACATCGTCAATGAATATATACATAATTCAAGCAGAAATATCAATCAATATTGCCATATTTCTATTAAAATTAGCACAACACACGTATTTTTATAAAATAACACTTTTTGTTTATGCCCCCAACAGATAATTACCAATAAAACACATCATTAAACAACATACAAGTCTTCTAAAATTCCCTATCAACATGCAAAATCCCACACAAAAAATGGATAATAACAATATTTGAGGATTATATTTCTATTCAAGGATTATAACCAATAAAACACACCTGTAAATATGCTTTTAGCAGTCTAGTCACTCCTTTGAAAGGGTGTTGATGGAGACTGGACATTGGATTGTTGAACTAGCAAAAGTTCTCTTAATTGTTTAAGTTCATTCACTTGAGATTCCACAGCTGATAACCGATCCTTCAAAGTCTGATTTTCCTCTCGAGTATCTTTTAGTGCAGACAATAATTCACTTTTAGAGGAACTACTACCTTTCAAATCCTTTGTCTTAATCCCACCACCAAGGACAGCCACATGATTGCGAGTTTGAGGACCAAAACATCTTTCTACTATCTCTATGCTAGAAAGAGATGGCTCGGATTGTACCAATTCTAATATTTCAGCCTACAAAAACATGCAGCAGGTCATGCTATTAGTTGTTTGTCCAGAAAAAAGCCTAGACTAAAGCACATTGCAAGTTGAATACTTTAGACATACATGTTTTTCCATTGCTTCGGGTTCAACAAGTGTGTTATTCTTCTTTCGAGACTCGAAGAAAATGGTTGCCACATCTGGTGGGTTGCCATCTTTCCCTCCCTTCATATTAAAATCAAGAAGTCAACCTCTTTAAAAATAAGCAAAAAAGAAAAAAGAATGAAAAGCAAAGGAAAAATTCATAATAGATAAATATTTTCTTATATGACCTGCTGATAAATTAATTCTCTAATAGGTTTGCTACCAATATGATGAGGCATTGTAAGCTTAGCCCTATTTTCTGCATTCCTTTTGCTTGTTGCCTATATTAGTGTAACAATATAAAATCTTAGTACCATAAATATTTTCAATTGAAAAGATAATAAATGAAAAATAATATTTAAAAACTATGTACCATATCAAACCTTAAATTCTTTAGAAGAAAAATGTTCTTTGACGAGCCACACCCATTGCTTTTTGTCTACCCTCTTAGGCACATTCCTAAGAGCCTCATGCATTGGCTTACCCCGAACATACTTAACATGTAATTCTCCCCTCCACTTGTTCCATAACTCATTCATCCATGAGAAAATATGTTCACGATGGAAATCCATGTCCTCGCCCTCAAATTTGTCCTACAATAATATTTAGAAATCAATCTACTTTATCAATTCTCAAGTATGTCATTTAGATGACCAACACTAAAAAATCAGCCTAAAAACAGAAGTCAAATGAATAAATTTACCACAACAGAGGCCTTTTGAGTTAAACCTGAACACATACATATGCCTAATTAAGCAATTGATTAGTGGACAAATAAAAAATGAAATGGACTTTAGATATTGGACAACTGGAAAAAATGAAAATGAGCAGAGATGAACCCACATTAATAATTTAGAAATTCAATAAATTCAATAAAAAGGTCATTTTTAAAATTCAAACTTTAATCATATCAAATAAATGATAATTACATAGCAAGAACATGAACCCACATTAATAATTTAGAAATTCAATAAATTCATAGCTTATATATATTCCAAAATGCAGATTATTACATGCAAACCTTGGTGATGAATCAAATCCCTCCCCAAGATGAAACGTCTTGTCCAATTCACTGAAAAGACAATGCTGTCAAATCATGTGCCGTCTCTAAGACCTCCAGCACGATGAAACAAACCTGTTAAATGTCAAAGCCTACAAAAAATACAACAATAGGGTCTGATTCAATTTAAAATGCAGCAGAGCCTCTAACTAATGTGAGCTTAAATAACAGCACAAAAAACATAGATAATCGAATCAAATATAAAAAGCACATATTACATTAGTTGTTACCTTTCTTAAAACAGATATTCCTCTCTCCTAAATATACTTTTATTTTTTATTTTTATAATTTGTATGAAAAAAACAGTTAATACTCTTTTTACAAGGTTTGCAAACAAAGGTTGTACACATGCCATATTTCAACCATTTATGCCATTAAGACTATAAAGTTAGCCCAAATCATTTACTTCCAAACATAATAAAAATACAGCTCCTTCTCAAAACATTGTCAAATCTTAAGATGCAATTCCTTATAATATCATCAAAATTTCCTTAATGCTGTAATAAATATAACATACAAATGAATTTAGTTAATACAATAGGCAAAATATTAGAAACAGTGGCCAAATGAAGAAAAATTCCCATATTCAGATACACCAAGCAATCCTTTTTTTATAATCCAAAATAATCATTTTTTTAATAGGCCATAACATATTATTGATTAATTGAAGAGTACAGTGAGCCAAATGTGCAGTAAGACTTTTTTTTTAATTATTATTTATTATTGTTGTTGTTAGACTTGGAAAATGTCCACAGCTGTTTTCACATAATTATATAAATTATATTCCATTTCAGATATTATATTTTCATTTGACTATCCCAAAATCTAAAAATATTACTCATAATATATATATATATATATATATATATATATATATATATATATATATATATATATATATATATATATATATATATATATATACATACATCAATGTAATTATCCTATTTTATATGTAAGTTTTCTATTTTCAGACATAATCGAGATTAAAAGTAAAAAGTAAAAACGTTAAAAGAAGAGCTTTAATTTATAAAAGTATGTAGGTGTGTCCATTTTTGTCTTATATACAGATTTTCTGATTGCATAAATATTAACTACATCAGTTCATACAAACTGTCCAAAGAAGAGTAAAACATATTATTTTTTAATTGAACTGTGTACATTATTACATATAATTAACACCTCGCACCATATTTATACTCAGTTTTTAGGAGACCAATCAATGAAGTAGAAATTATAATTATTTCATTTTCTAGTTTCTTACAGCTCCAACTCCAATAAAAAGAAAATGAAAGCAACAGTTCTTCTATACTCTCTTTCCTTAAATCATTGCTTTCCTTAAATCATTGGACCCATTCTGGGCTTCAGAGACCCATTCGTCAAACAATCCCTTTTAAATAAACCCACATTGTTGGCCTACGAACTACATGAGACCTGCAGCAAGAGCAAAATCCCCAAAATACAAAACCTGAACCTAAACAACTCCACCAACAGCAACACCATGTCTACTAGAAAACAAAAGCTAAAACCAGACAGCCAAAACTAACAGTTAACAACAATAAAAAAGAGCAATTTGCCAACCACCTTGAGAATATTGACCACACGTCTGGGACAAAGAAAGCAAAAAACCAATATACAGAAAATTTCCTACCTACTAAACCGCAACAACCACACTAACCCAGAACTAGCACAATACAGTCACCGAGATTATCAAAATAACAATACAGTCACCCCTTTCAAAAAACAATTGAGTTTTAGGGAGCAGCAACAGACCCCGAGAGATCAAAACCATAGGCCAACAAAACAGAGAAATCAACCCACGAAGAAAACAAGCAAACGAAACAAAAAGTTAGAACAGGAAAACCAGAGTATTAAACGAAATAGACTACTAATTCCTTCCTTGATAAGTGATAAACTCCTAATCCGACAGAGCAATAAACTCCTAAACTCCTAATCGAAGAACAACCAGACCCATTAACCTTACACAAATAGACCTATGTTTTATGACTAATTAAAAATAAGAAAATTAAATTCAAGTCTCAAACCTTACACCAATGCCTGCTTTCACTCCGATTCGTGTATAACAGGAATCATGAACAGAGATCTGGCAGAGATCTGGCCCTTTTTCTGTTATGAGAAACGTCTTCAGCTATCGATTGTGAAGCACATCGTCTCGGAGCTGTCCATCGTGGAGCGAGTTGGAGTTCGATCGACAGTGAAGCAAGGAAGGCAGTACGTAATATGAATCAAGTTAAACCCATCCTTTAGGGCAGAGAGAGTTTCGTTGGAGAAGGAAAATAAAACAAAGAAAATGGGTTTAATGATAAGTTTTGTTAAAAAATAAATAAACAAAGCAAATGGGTTAACAAAAGGATTCAGGAGTGGCGCGGGTTCATCCCGCCTAATTTTAGTCATTTTAAGGACCATAAATTAATGAATTTTAGGACCAGTTTCTATCCCATCATAAATAATATAGATTAAATTGAAAATTAATGACCATAAAAAAAACTGGTCCTTATTTATATATTTTTAAGGACCATAAAACTGACTGGTCCATAAACTGTGGTCTTTAATAAACCTTTTTCTTGTAGTGTAATGATCGAGGATTTCTTGCTGTAGCAGATTTTAGTAAATACAGGGTAATGCGGTTAATCTAATTACTTTGCAGGCTTATAAATCTCTAACAATATCAAGCCTATTGGAAGAAGTAATAGTCCCCCTAATTGGTATTTCTAAACAACCAATTAAGGTAGAAGGTTTGGTTAACCTGCACTTGCAGTTGGGATACAACTCCATAGTTAGGTCATGTATAACATGCTTTGTGGCAGTAAATATGTTGTTATGTTACAATACAATTTTCGGCAGACCTCTTATAGCCACATTAAACACTTATATTTCTATGTAAAAGTTGATTGTGAAGATCTCCGGCCCGTAAGGGATAGCTATACTTCAAAAAAATCAGACAGTGGCTTGAGAGACATATGCCACTATATTTAAAGAGGCAAATCAAGCACTTACAATAGATACAGTGGACATCCCAACTGATTTAGCTTGAAAGGCAAAGCCAATAGATTCGGTGCAAGAGGTAGATTTATTACCAGGAAAGATAGTGAAAATAGACTCGGGAAAGACCAACTCAGAAATGAAATCATTGCTAGCAGTTTTAGAGTCCAATATAGATGTGTTTGCTTGGTGACTTCGACGGATGAACTAATACTAGAAACTCGAGGATTTGCCCTTAGTTGTCTCCTAGGTCTAGGTCAGCTAGGTTCAGGGGTTTCAGTGGTTGGAGTATTTAATAGAGCGTGTTCTATGGGTACGCACGAGATTTGTGAAGGCATCTGAAACACCAAAAACTCTATAGGGGCGCTCTCAGTAGATGAGCTCTGAGTAGAAGTGTTTAGTGTGGTATTATACAAGAGGCCATTTGAAATCCTAATCTCACTGGAACCTACCGACCTGCTCATTTAGAAATATAAATAAATAAAAATGAAATGCAAAAGGGAGAAGAAGAAATCTAAAATGCCAACCTGCGAGGGAAGACGAAGGAACTGGAAAGAAATTTAGGAGAAAAAAAAGTGAGAAAGCAAAAGGAATAGATAGAGCACAGTGGAACAGAAAGCAAGAATGCAAGGCAAGAAAGTTGGAAATGGAAAAATGGTGAAGGTGTTTATAGAAGAACAGGGACGCGATAGATTTGTTTACATCTTAGTGGGACCTTAATTTTTTTCGACATAAATGTCTCTCACCCGGGGGCCAAACAGGACTTATGATAATTCAGGTATGTCTTGGGCCTTCGGGTAGCCCATTTTCTTAGTTATTTAGGCCATCTAGAATCCAAAATATGGCTTACAATGACATCGTCTCAATAAATCCTATTCGGACAAAGATCAGCAACCTCCTTGTAAGGCCTCAAAATATATCCTAATATAATAGAGAGAGATTGAAAAGGGTTCAGCGTAGAAGAATCATTAATTATATAATCAAAAAGTAATCGATATTAATGCAAAAGTGAAGGAGTACATTTTCGTAAATTATCAATTTAGAGGTAAATGTGCATTATTAGTGAAGAAGTGAGGATAAATGTATTAAAGAAAGTTAATAAGGTGTGTATTTGGTAATTAAGGTTAAAAATAGGGAGTGAAGTATAAATTTACATTGGTCAAAATATAAATCAATGAAAGCAAGACACATTGCAATTCTAGAAAAATGAAGAAAAACCAAGAAAGGGAAAATTTTGCACTTTTTTAAGGAAGTGACTGGCCACCTTTTTGGCTGAAGGATTTCTCGATTTTTCATGCCAATTCTCCATAAAATTCTTCCTTGAAAATCCTGCTTTTGGATTAAAAGAAAAGGGAAAACTTGGTATAAGGTGGTAAACCTATAGCTTTAGGTAGAGAGTGGATTCTTTCATCCTTATTTCTTCAATTAGTGAGTATTTTACAGTATGTATTAAATTTATTTGAATGATAATTGCATGGTATTGCATAATGGCTATTGGAGAAATTAGCAAAAACAAAGGGAAAGAGAAGAAAAAGCTCTAGAGGAGGTAGTTGGAGCATCAATAAAGTATGAAAGTTTATGTTTTTGTTCTAGGTTCATATATTCGAACCAAGTTGCTATATGTGTTGTAGATGATCTATAGTTGATGTTTGAATAAATAAATGATATTATAGTGCATGGAAAAGATGATTTATACCTTAGAAAAGTGATATAGTGAAAATCTACTTAAGGTTCACTTGAACCTATTTCAATTTAAAGGTCATAACTCTTTCTGTAGATGTCTAAATGAAGTGATTCTAGTTGAAAATGAAAGATAAGACATATATTTATAACTTTGTAGAAGATACCAAAATATGAATCTATCCCTAAGGTGTTTGAAATTGAGTTTGATTTTGAAAGACCTTGTTGTACTGTCATCTAGAGCAGTCTGTATTATTTTTGTGATATCTCGAGATTTATATGTTCAAATAGAGTTATTTTTGATGTTATGAAAACTAGAGACATAGGAGAATAATGTTGTAAAATAAAATTTACTTGAAAATGTCATTTACTAAGTCAAAAATAGCATAAAAAATTGAACTTGAAAATCTATCTTTAGAAATTCCAGGGCAGAATAGATGTCACGGTCAACACTAATTTGGTAACAACCATGAGCCAGTGCAGAAGCGAATGCACAACTATCTCACGGTCAGTACATATCAAGTGATGACTGTGACCATTCCTCGTTCCCTTCTAGATTTAATTTTTAAGTCCTGAATTGCCATCAAAGCATACCCAAACCTTTCTGAATACATTTAGAGTGTTTTAAACATAAAAACAAGAGTGAAATGAGTGTAGAGCATAAAGAAATTATTAAAATAAAGTCATAAGAACATGGGCATAGAATTTATACAATTAATGAATGTAAGTGAATATGATTAATGATATGTATAGTAATACATGTTAACAAGATAATTGATAACTATGTTAAAGTGTAATTAAGTAATGATGAGCATGTTGTATTGTATCTCTAGTGTAATTGAATATGAATGGCATGATATAGTAATATGATTGCATGCTCTATTAAGTGTATTGATGCGATATTTCTAAATGTATGAAGTGTGATACTCCTGAGTGATTAATGATTTATTGAAGCCTAAATTTCACATAGTAGTGGATAGATAGGCATGCTTATAAAAAGGATAGTGACCGCAGCTACAAGTGTTATCACCAAAAGGTGACTAGTGTAGTATTTCGATACCTATTGGTATCAAGTGACCCGAGGCTTTTATATTTCAAGTGTTTGATACTACTCGTTAGTATCTAGTGTTGTACCCGCATCCACTATTTATGAAAATTCAAGCAATGGAAGTGATTTGATTAATGAATAATGATTAGTGACCAATAATGTAAGTGTTTTAGTGCCTCATGGTATTGTTAGTGTTTCGTATTGAATAATGAAGTGTAATTAAAGAACTATATTGAAGTATTACAGAGTGTAAAGTTGAGAAATAGTCTTGAAGTGTTGTGTAATGCATGGAACTACTATGGCATATTATGTAAGTGTGTTGTAATATGACAAAGTATGTTAGTTAGCAAAACGTATTTAAAATTGACAATTATTAATAAGTGATTAATAGTTTGAATGCCTTGACGATTCAGTGTGTTACCAATGTCTCTTAGTGATATTATTAGTGTGTTTAATAAATGGTATTGCAATGTTTCTTAATACATGTACTATTATTATAAGTGTATGTTGTTTGTAACATGAAAATGCATGCTATTATATTATTTGCATTCCAGACTTCGACAAGAAGTCAGTTGTATTGTTTTAACTCCCCACTGAGTCATTGCTCAGCACGGATGTTTTCCGTGTATGTATTCAGGTGTAGATTTGAAGAGCTGATTTTCAAGTCAACATCTACAGGCCATTAGAAAGATAGCGAGTGAAAACTAATTTTAATATCGAGTTATTTTCTTTAAATGTTCAATGTAAAGGATTTGGATTATATGTAATGAATTAATTTGTAATTATACTTTAAGTATGTTAAATTTATATGTACAAATATGTATTTGTGCAAGCAATTCGATAAAGTAATAAATAAATAAACTGTTATCAATATAATTATTTTTTTTATGTACTATAGCTATCAACAAAACTATAGCTGATTCACATAATGTTTAGACTGCGTTCATAAATATCTTGCGGCATAAATATTTTAACGTAACTATAGCTTTATTACCTTTTCAATCATAAAAGCTATTACTTGGTGTATTTGTATTCATAGTTGCATACTATATAGTTTTAGAAATTGAATTTTTTTTTCTTTTGAAAAATTTAATAATACCCTGTATAAATAGAAAATTAAAAGAAAAATGAATTCCGGTAGTGTGCCATTAACGAAGCTGGTAAGATTTTGGTAATTTATGAGAGGGATAAACTGGGCGTGAGTTTGAGAGAAAAGACATGATGAGCAGAAGAAGGAGGTGAGGTAACAGAATTGGCTGAAATAATATGAGAAGAGAAGACAAATAAATTTTTAATTAATATTAACTATTTAGGAAATAAGTGATGTATTTATCATTGATCGAGGAATTGGATTGAAATAAATAAATTTTCTAAAATTAGCAAAGCAAGTGGCATGAATGTTAAACGGTGAACATGAGAATTCCACTGACTTAGATTATTAGAGATTATTAAGGTCAACTGCAAGTCTATTTTTTTTTTGGTTATACCAGGAGGTTGATCCTCACACCCGTAGGGTGGCACTAATCCCCCTTCGAGGCGTAGTCACACTTAAAGCTCTTTGCCTCTCCCAATGAAAGTGTTGTCTGTGGGAGTCGAACCAGACACCAACACCACAAGACATCCAGCGTGTGTTGCCAACTGGACCAACTCTTTAGTTTGTGAACCCCATTAAAGATAAGAAAATCTAAAGTGGATTTCTTACAACTTATATTGATTTCATTGGTTTCTTCCATAAAATTAAAATGGCCGTCCAAATCAATATAAAATATATCACAAATCCCTTTTTATTTGTTGTTATAAAAATTCAAATTTTATAATTAGTCTCTGTAAATTACGACTTTACTCACTATTTCCATAAAATTAAAGTTTTCAACGGCAAGAAATTATTGATCAACCATTTTTGCCCATTCACTTTGTGAGATGAAGCAATTTTATCTCTGTATATATTTCAAAATACAGCAATTTAGCTCCTAAATGATTATCACGTGTCATTTTTCAAATGGTTACCGTTGGTCCTGTTAAAATAAAGGTTTTTTTTTTTATTTTTTATCTTGGTTTACTTTAGGGGAAAAATCAATAAAACAAAAAAGTATGAAAGTAAAATTGCTCTATTCCGGATATTTAAAGAACAAAAAAAATGCCTTTATCTCTGTAAACTCTATTTAGGTGTCTCCATTATATATCTCTTTGACGTATTTCCATCTATTTGATTACTTTAATTGCAATCACTAATATTTATACAATAAATTAAAAACAATGTTAATTAGATGTTATTTTATTAATGCCTCAAATTTTCCTCTTAACTTTTTCACCAGTCAAGGTCTTGATAGAGATATTAATGGGGTCAATTTCACCCACGGTCATTCAATTTTAGTCAAATCACTCAAAAGTAACGGAATTATTTTTTGTGACATAAATGTCACTGAACTTATACATATTTGCATAAAAGTCACGATCACCGGATTCCGGCGATAACTCTTGCCGGATTGATGACATGGCGCGCCACGTCATATGTCTGGACACACGTGGCACGTTTCACGTTTGGATCAATTTCATCTACGGTCACTGAACTTACAATTTATCACCCAAAAGTAACTGATTTATTTTTCATGACTTAAATGTCACTGAACTTGTCATCTTTTTCCAAATTAGTCATTTTGACAGGACACACATGGAGATAAGGGTGAGCAAATTTCGGTTCAAACCGAAAAATCGAACCAAATCTGATTTTTTTTAATTTGGTTCGATTTTTAATTTTTCGTTTTGGTTTTGAATTTTGAAAATTTTTTGTTTTCGGTTCAGTTTTTGAAGGAAAACACAGCAGAAAAACCAAACCGACCCAAAATTGTATATAATTATATAATTTTTTGAATTTTTTAATTGAATAATTATTTTTTACATGTAAATTATCTTATTTTGAGTTGTAAATTATATATCAATTATTAATATCTATTTTTTATGTGATAATTTGAAATTTTGACTATTAAATTAAAAATCGATTAAATGAAAAATTTTGTTTAACGATTTTGTTGTATTATTTATTATATATTTTGGGATTATATTTTTAATTTGAACTTTTATTTTGTATAATTTAGATGTTTTTACTTTAGTATAATATGGTTTATAATTTTGTATAATTTTTAGACACAATTTTTTAATTTTTTTAAAATAGTTTTAATTTTCAGTTTTTCGGTTAACCAAACCAAACCGATCGAAAATTTTGGTTCGGTTTGAATTTGGTTATTTTATAAATTTGGTCCATCAGCTATGACACATTAGCTATGGACACACATAAATTGCTGATGTGTCAAATATAACACATTAGCTGATGACAATGATTTGGTTACTGACGTGTCAAATATGAAATATTAGGTTATGATGTGATAATAAATCAATCATCATGAGTATCCGGTCAAGATGACTTTTTTGAAAAAAGATGACAAGTTCAGTGACATTTAAGTCATGAAAAATAAGTCAGTTACTTTTGGGTGATAAATTGTAAGTTCAGTGACCGTAGATGAAATTGATCCAAACGTGGAACGTGCCATGTGTGTCCAGGCATATGACGTGGCGCGCCATGTCATCAATCCAGCAAGGGTTATCGCCGGAATCCGATGATCGTGACTTTTATGCAAATATGTATAAGTTCAGTGACATTTGTGTCACAAAAAATAATTCCGTTACTTTTGGGTGATTTGACTAAAGTTGAGTGACCGTGGGTGAAATTGACCCGATATTAATGACTGTGTGTATATATATATATATATATATTTCATTTTTCTGATACTACTTTAAGATCCAGCTACTTCAATTAAAGTAGTACTTGACGACCTTGTATATAAAGCAATTGCAACTCAAAGATTTCATAAACATATCTCTCTTTAATTCCCAAGTCATGTATTCATTTATTGAGAAACCATTTCCCATGCCAATTGATTTTTCAAAAGATAAGAAAATCTAAAGTGGATTTTTTTGAACTTATATTAATTTCATGATTTTAACATTTGTGGTGTATATATATATATATATATATATATATATCAAGCCAAGTTGTTTTCTATTTCTAATCTTTCAAATCAATTCTGTCTCAAGTGCTTCCAAGTTGGTGCCGTGATCATTGGAATTAATAATTATTTAGGAACTTAGCGGAATATATATTCATCATTGATCAAGGAATTGGAATAAATATAATTTATAAAATTTATAGTGCAGATGTAAATTATTTTTTTTCCAACAAATTAGCAACGTCGTGAGTGTAAAATGGTAAACATGTGAATTCCTTTGACTATTAAACTGCAAGTCTATGAAAGGTTCATTTGTGAACCAAAGATGCCAATGGATTTCATTTTCTTCTTCAATTAAAGCAGTATTTGATGACCTTCTATATAAAGGGTTTATAAGTAGCTTTGTAATTGCAACGCAAAGATTTCATAAACATAACTCCCTTAATTGGCAAGTAATGTATTTATTTCTTGAGAAATCAGTTCCCATGTTGTCCCTCTTCTTTTTCCTTATTATAATTATTTTGATTCCTCATCTGTTTGTTATTTCCTTTGCTGTTCACAAAACTTCTTTTTCTGCTGTTAGAAATGAGGCAAGTGGTCTTTTGGTGTGGAAAGCTTCTCTTGACAATCAAAGCCAATCTATCTTATCTTCATGGGAACCAAGCACCACTCCTTGCCATTGGCATGGCATTTCCTGCAACAAAGCTGGCAGTGTCACCAATATAAGCCTTGAAAGTTCTTCTTTGAAAGGTACGCTTCAGAGTCTAAACTTCTCTTTTTTGCCAAATCTAGTAAAGCTTGACCTTTGTAACAACTCATTCCATGGGATTATTCCTTCACATATCTCTAAACTTTCAAAACTTGTTGGCCTTGACTTGTCAAATAACAATCTCAGTGGTGCCATTCCGTGTTCTATGGTAAACTTGACAAACCTATCCATTCTTTCTCTTTATAACAATCAACTCTCTGGTTCAATACCTCAAGAAATTGGCAGGCTGAGATTTGTCACAAAGCTTGCCTTGTCAAATAACAATCTCAGTGGTGCAATTCCAATTTCTCTAGATAATATGACAAGCCTATCCATTCTTTATCTTCATGTCAATCAACTCTCTGGTTCAATACCGAAAGAAATTGGAAGGCTGAGTTTTGTCACAAAGCTTGTCTTGTCAAATAACAATCTCAGTGGTGCCATTCCATGTTCCATAGGCAACTTGATAGACCTATCTATTCTTTATCTTTATAACAATCAACTCTCCGGTTCAATACCTCAAGAAATTGAAAGGCTGAGATTTGTCACAAAGCTTGTCTTGTCAAATAACAATCTCAGTGGTGCCATTCCATGTTCCATAGGCAACTTGACATACCTATCCATTCTTTTTCTTTTATAACAATCAACTTTCCAGTTCAATACCTCAAGAAATTGGTAGGCTGAGATTTATCACAACTTTTGACTTGTCAAATAATAGCCTCAGTGGTGCCATTCCATGTTCCATAAGCAACTTCACAAATCTATCCATTCTTTGTCTTCATGATAATCAACTCTCTGGTTCAATACCGAAAGAAATCAAAATGTTGAGATCTGTCACAAACCTTGATTTGTCAAATAATAACCTCAGTGGTGTCATTCCATGTTCCGTAGGCAACTTGACAAATCTATCCTCTCTTCATCTTGAGGACAATCAACTTTCAAGTTCAATACCAAAAGGAATCGAAAATATAACCTCACTTGTTGAAGTGCAAATCTATTCAAACAAGTTTAATGGCCACTTGCCACAAGACATATGTCTTGGTGGAAAACTTCGATATTTTTTTGTGCATGACAATTATTTTAGTGGTCATGTGCCCAAAAGCTTGAGAAATTGCAGTAGCTTACTGAGACTTCATCTTGAGAACAACCAACTCACAGGAAATATATCTGAAGCATTTGGCATGCATCCACACTTGAAATTCATGGATTTAAGTCGCAACAAATTTTCTGGTGAGCTTTCTTTGAAATGGCAAAATTTTGGCAATTTGTCAACATTTCGAATATCCAACAATAATATCTCTGGCACAATACCGGTTGAAATCGGAAAGGCACCAAAGTTGCAATTGATAGATCTCTCATGCAATAAGCTTGTAGGGGTTATTCCAGAGGAATTAGGGAAGTTAAGGTTGGTTGAACTTCACCTTGATGGTAACAAACTCTCAGGTGGAATTCCTAACAAAATACTAATGTTGTCTACTCTTCAACGCCTTAACCTCGCAGCAAACAGTCTAACCAGAGCAATTCCAGAGCAGGTAGGGGAGTGCTCGGGACTATTGTTCTTGAATATGAGTGGGAACAAGTTGGCAAAGAGCATTCCATCACAATTATGCAACCTACACTCTTTAGAAGATCTTGATCTTAGTCAAAATTTGCTGGTTGCAATCCCACAACAGTTTGGAGAGTTGCAAAGAATAGAAATATTGAACATTTCCCACAACCGATTGTCAGGCTCAATTCCAACGAGTTTCAATAATTTGTTAAGCTTGACAAAAGTGGACATATCATTCAATGAATTGGAGAGCCGAATTCCCAACATTAAAGCTTTTCATGAGGCTCCATTTGAAGCACTTAGAAACAATAAGGACCTATGTGGCAATAATACAATTCTTAAGGTATGCATTTTCCACAGAACGAAAAACAAAGTAGGCATCATAATTCTTCTTCCTCTGCTGGGTGGTTTGTTGCTATTGTTTATCTTAATTGGAGGTCTCTTCATTCTTTATCAAAGAATAAGAGACAACAAAGCTAAGTTGGAGAAGGTAAGCAATAAAGTTATTAATATGATTTGGAGCAATGACCTTGATTTGCAATATGAAAACATCATTGAGGCTACAAAAGAATTCAACTCCAAGTATTGCATTGGGGAAGGGGGGTATGGGATTGTGTACAAAGCTATGGTATCACCAGCTCGAGCGGTTGCTGTGAAGAAGTTTCACCAATCTTGTACTAACCTCAAAGCATTTACAAGTGAGATTGCTGCATTGACAAACATCCGTCATCGAAACATTGTGAAATTACATGGGTTTTGTTCACATTACAAACATACATTTTTGATTTATGACTTCATTGAAAGAGGAAGTTTGAGAAAGGCTTTAAGTGACAGAGTAGAAGCAATGGAGTTGGATTGGATCAAAAGGTTAAATGTAATAGAAGGAATAGCTAATGCAATATCATATATGCACCATGATTGCTCTCCTTCAATTATTCATAGAGACATTACCAGTAACAATGTGTTGTTGGATTCAGAATACGAGGCCCATGTTTCCGACTTCGGCATAGCTAGGCTATTGGTTCCTGACTCGTCAAATTGGACATCATTTGCAGGCACATTTGGGTACATTGCTCCAGGTTTATACCTTGATATCACCTATCTATAATCACTTATTTAATTTTATATCTTAAGACTTCACAATTTTATTCTATCTCTAACCAAGTTTTTATATTATGACTGATAATTATCGATTAAGATGCACTGTAATTGGATTTTGTAGAGCTAGCATATACGATGAAGGTGAATGAAAAATGTGATGTGTATAGTTTTGGAGTGGTGACACTTGAAATAATATTGGGAAAACATCCTGGAGATCTCATCTCTTCTTTTCCATCATCTTCTTCTTCATCGTGTCCACCAATTAGGCAACAGACACTGCTGAAGGATGTGATAGACCAATGCCTCTTGCCTCCTTATGGTAAAATTGCTGAAGGAGTGATGAAGGCTATGAAACTTGCATTTGTATGTGTGAGTGAAAATCCTCAATTTCGGCCAACAATGAGACAAGTATGTTCGCAGCTGTCAATAGCTAAATGGTTTCCTTTGACAAAGCCATTCTCAGCAATAGAATTCGAAGAAATCTTTATTGAAGTTTGATGTCATGATTTAAGTTTTAGTGCTGCATATATGATATACTGCGTTCACTGCGCTGTACAAGTTTCAACCAGAGGTCGTTTGGTTATTGTAATTGGTTGAAATGGCACTTGTGTGAATTGTATAGAATTGTATCACTAAATATATAAACAATGAAATATAAGAAACATTTGATTCAATTCACCATAGTATTTAAAAAAACAACCAAAATCGTGATAGTAATAATATTCTACAAATAAATGGATGGCCAAACAATTGAAATAATGGGCATTTATTAAGTAAGCCACCCAGCTTAAATTCCCACCATCCTCCATCTCCTATGTTAAAAAAAAATAAATAAGCTCTTGGCTTTCCTAATCGTGGGATTGTAGATTCAATATTCATACATATACCTATACCCCTAAACTTGTCATACTAACATCCAAATTATCAATGCCATCTATAATTTGAAACTGCTGACAAATATTTCTTATAGTGATTGTTCTTATGACCTATCTCTTGCTTTTTGACATCCCTATGCATTAAGAGGATGTAGGCTGTACAACTTTGTAATATAACCTCAAGACTCTTAACATTAAGGATATGGGCTTTCTCATAATATCATAACGCCTTAGGTTTTACGTAAATTCTGAGAAATTTACATCAAATATCACTTTTTTAACCTTATTTTTTAAAATACGTCCTTTAGTTTTTAAAATTTTTAAAATACCCTTCTTCTAATTTTAAATTTTTAAAAATGTCTCTTTTATATTGAGTCCAAATTAGCTATTCTCTTCTTTTTCATTTTCTCTTTGCCAGTTGTCATGGACCAGTGCTCCATCTACAGGTTCTCTCTGCTATTTTTCCTCTTTGCAACGTGATTTGTTTTTATTACTCTGAAACTAGAAATTATACAGTATTACAATGAATAGTAGAGATGATTTTCTGTCTCTATATTTGTATGCGAGTTTTGATTTTTTGTGTTATTCGGTCTTGGATTCATCCTGCTTTTTACACATTATTAGTCGAAAATAGAAATGATTTTCTATTAGATAATTAAATTACTTAATCAGAAAAATTAGCACTGTACACTAAGCTATGGACGACAGTCAATCGGATTGAATGTGGACTATGCGTTGTCAGTGTCCTCAGATTCAAAAGCAAATCTCTGCTACTTTTAAGTAATTAGCAGTGAACGGAACAACTGAAAATCCCTTTTACTAGGAAGTAATCTATAAAGATATATATTACTATTTAGTTTTATATTCTTTAAACTTTAATTTAATTCAAATCCCTACTACTTATAATTCCTAAAAGCACCATTGTCTGTTATTAGCTCACATTCGAATCCCTACAACTTAGAATTCCTGAAAGCACCATTGTCTGTTATTAGCTCACAGATGCAGGCATCTATATATAAGAATACTAAAACATGTGTCATGTGTTAAATTAAGGACAATTCTGATTCAAACCTTCATCAATTCCACTAGGAAGGAGAGGAGAGATCTTGTAAATTCTAGACAAATCTTTTGTTATTCAGTAAATTGGGGCTTTGATATGAAGTATGAAAACAAAGGTGCAAAACCAAGTTCAAAGAAAGCTTTTACTGATGATAACAAAGGACATCTAATGGAGAAATCGATTGGCTAAAATAATTTAAGCCCAAATTAGGCCCAAAGCCCAAACGACGAGGGAAAAAAAATTAGGAAGTCCGTCAGACAACCGCATGACCATCGCAGGGAGCACGAGCAAGCCAGGAATGATCCTCTACAGCTCCAAAATCCCTGAGAGACTGGCTCTGATCACACGGTCATAATTCATCCACCGGACAAGAGTTCCTGTCTCCTTAGTGCTCAAGGATACAGATGTACGATCCTAGAGAGCAGACCTTGCTCAACCCCGCGCCTTATAAAGCGTCATAATTTTCTTATCCATTTCTGTTTTCAACGCCCCCCAAAACAAATCAATTTATTAGGTAACTAAAAAATTTGATTAATATAAATAATAAATAAGTCACGTGACAAATGTATGAGTTTGCAGTGGGAAGTTAAAAACTTGTGTTCATATAAACCAAGAAACTTAACGCATAGAATTAAGTAATAAAGGCAATGTTATTAAAACCGGATTGGACCGGTCAGTTGAACCGATTTAACCACGAATTGATAGATCAATCGACTAGTTTAATTACTTAAATCGAACTGATAAAAACCGGGTTGGATCATAAAACCAGACAAATCAAATTTTTAGCTAAAAAGTGTAAAAAGTCATAATTTTTTTTTTATATTTTCACACACACACACACACACACATATATATATATATATTTATTTATTTATTTTCATTATTTATTTATTCAAAAAAATTAGTACTTTAAATTCTAAATATGTCACTTAATAATTTAATGTACTTATTATATATTTGGTTCATTATATATATATATATATATATATATATATATATATATATATATATATATATATATATATATATATATATATATATTAAATTTTCATTATTTATTTATTTGGAAAAGTTAGTATTTTAAATTCTAAATATATCACTTAATAATTTAATATACTTATTATCTATTTGGTTCATTGTAATCATTCATATATATATATATATATATATATATATATATATATATATATATATATATATATATATATATATATATATATATATATATATAATTCAATAGATACACTATATATATATAATTCAATAGATACACTGTATTTTCTTTTCATAAAATAAAAATAGTATTTTATTCATGAAAACTTACTAAAAATACAATATATAAATGTGAGAATATTTATAGGAAGGATGGCCCAATTAGTGTCTCTCCTGCCACCGTAGATAATAATGAAATAATTTTCATCATTTTTGGATGCCTCCTTCAACATTAAAATCATCTACCTTCTTCAACATTAGGTTTTCTTATGTAAAGTTTATGGAATGAGTAAAAAAATAAATAAATTTCGACGAATTTACTTGATTTCTATTAGTAATGTATTATCATTATTTATTTCACTGCTGGTAATGATTCATGTGAATTCTCTTTAGCATGAATACTCATTTATCAATTAATGAACTATTTTTTTTTGGATTATTCATTTGAAATAACCTTCAAGAGTTCACTTACTATTAAAATGTGTATTTCCTTTCTCTTATTCACTGTACGTAACTATATTTAATATATATCCAAGCATACTCTAAGTAACTATCCTCATACCTACAGAGCAACCCTCAATGGTTTAGATTAGCGACAATTGCTGCCGCACTTGCTGTTAACTAACTCAAAGATATATCTGGCAGATCACCTGGTATTGCTAATAGAATCAGTACTGGCCCAGTTGGAAAGAAACGAGGGGTTTTTGTGAAACAGGGGTTAATTTAAAAAAAAAATCGAAAAAAGTGGTTACAGTAAACAATATTAGGAATTTTGGGTGCTAAAAAGCGGCATTCAAGTGTGCTGATATCCGGCTTGGCGGGCCCCACGATGTTGACTGGATGAGATGCTGGAAATCGGGTTTATTTTGTGCCGGTTTCTGTCAGCAGGGTATCGAAAACCAGCATAAAATGGTGCCGGTTTCTGACCAAATGTCAGACTTCGTTGTGTGCACTTTGATCACGTTGAATGCACCAATAAAAAAAGCTCTGGAATTGTGAATTCTTTTAGTTACAGATTTCCTCTTTCATTCTCTTTTCTCATTTTAAAACTCACCTTCAAATTCTCTCAGTCCAAACTCTTTCCCTTCAATTATTCTAACTCCTACTTTGAAATTTCTTTTCCTCATCCAAGAATTCATTTTTATGTGTTATTATTTTCATGGAGTATTTATGCACATTGGTTTCGTATAAAATAAAAAGGTAAGTTAATATGAACATTATAAAGCATAATTTTTATTATGTTAGTTAAAAATTTTATTATTATTATTAACATTATTTTTATATTTAATTTCTAGGTGCTGATTATTTTGAAGCTAAGTACAACAAAGGTAAGCAATAATTTTTTTAAATGTAGAAAAATATATTAAGGTTATATTAAAAATTATTAATTTTTATGATGGTAGATCTAGTTTATTTCTTAATTTTCATATGGTATGCAGTCTATTTAATTAGTATGATAAGATTATTTGGTGAAAAATAGAATAAATAGTTAATAAATCTATGAATATGTTGATTAAGTTAAAAAAAGTTATATTCGCATGTGTTGTTTCTGAAATTGGTAATTTAAAATTAGATTTACCAAATAATTATATTAAAATTAATTTTTATATAATTTTTAATATAACTAGTGAAAAATATTTGTATATGTTAAAAAAATTGGATATATAATGTTAAGATGTAGGAAAAAATTATTGTTAAAAAATTAATAAATAGTAATACTTTAAATTTTAATTTTGAAGTGGGAGTAGCAAAATTTTGAGGAATTTATATGTTATTTTAATTGATGATATATGTACATATAATGTAGGAAAAAAATGTCGATCCTTATTACTTTCATAATTCATATGGAGGACAATCAGGGTTCTGATGCAGCGCAGGTTGGGAGGGCACACGCTTGGCATGAAACTGTACACTTTGGGCTTCCACATGTTCCGCCCGCACGGCTTTGAAACGTGTCATGCCATGTAGAGGTGGTCCTGTCACCTATATACTGACCCACCAGCATAAGATCTTTCGATGTGGGACTGGGGAAGCAAAGGATACCTCCACAACATATGCCTCCCGCATCATACTCCCCTCCTTAGAACGCAGGTGCACCTGTGCCTAAGGACGCGCTCAGAGTTTGAATTCACAACATGGTAGCCCACACCTGATGCAGCGCAGGATGGGAGGGCACGCACTTGGCATGAAACTGTCCGCTTTGGGCTTCCACACGTTCCGCCCACACGGCTTTAAAATGCGTCGTGCCAAGTGGAGGTGGACCTGCCGCCTATATACTGACCAACCAGCACAAGATCTTTCGATGTGGGACTGGGGATGCAAAGGATGCCTCTGCAACATATGCCTCCCGCATCAGGTTCGATATAGCTGATTTTCAATATGACACTTCAAATCCATTAGCGAGATCAAGAGGATTGAAAATTATGAATAAACTGATATTTGCTGAACTTATTCACAAAATAGCAGTTACATTGGATTTACCTGCGGTTGAAAAGGTTAGTAGGGTGATATATAAGTGTCAAGTAAACAATCAGGGGTCAATTTGTTGGGCAAGTATGGATGTAATTGATGACGATGACATTGATCAAATTTATGAAAATTTCGATATATTTCCTGGATACACCATTGCCGAACTAATTGTTGTAACTGAAAAATTTGTAACTGGAGGTGTAGAAAATGCAGTGAACAACATTAATTAGATGGATAATGTTAGAGAAAGAGATTTTATACCATCTGTTGAAGGAAAAAAATTGTATTTGGTGATTATAGAAGAGTCAATCAGCCTGATTTTTGAATAGAGTTTGAGGCTCGTAGACAATGTGAAAATGTTGATGAATTGGAAACAATTAATACAAGTCCTATTAGAGAGTTTAGTGGTCCAAATCAAATGAATTTTGCCTCCTGTTTTTCTTATGGAGGTGGAGATGTTGCAGGTGATGGTGATGGTGATAATACATGTATAGATAAAAATAATGTTGCAAATAATGGGTATATTTCTCCGAATATCTTACCTTTAATCTTCAAATTAGATAACCTTCAAAATTATTATCACCTTCAAATTATACATGAAAACAAATTTAATAATAATATAGATTTTAATTAATTAAATTAAATAGTATTTTACAATAATATTACCTTTTTTGTGCTAAAAGAAATTTATAGTGTTGTTTATGACTATGATTACTTTAATTAGAATTAAAGTAATTCTATAAATTTAGAAAATAAAAATTGAAAACGAGAAAGGGTTAAAGAGAATAATAAAGCTTCAAAGTAAGAAAGGGAGAGGTGAAATGAAATGCAATTGTAATTGGAAGAACACAAGAGCAACTATTAAAAAGCACATGTATATTCATTGTGTGTGTATATATATATATATTATCTTGAAAGTATAGAAAAAAAATAAAATAAAAAATAAATTGAAATTCAAAATTTAGCATAATAATAATAATAATAATAATAATAATAATAATAAAGGAAAGTTATTTAAGATTTTTATAATTTTATTGTTTGAGTGTTTTCCCTGAGGTTTTACTCGATTTTTTTAAAAGAAAATCAGGTTCATGTAATTCAAATTAATTATAAATTAACATATATTAAAATGAAATTTTTCGTTTTAATAATATCAACTCTCTGGATTCAACTCCCAAAAGCATAAAGAAAAAGAAAAAAAAAATCTCTTATACGAAAAATCTCTGGATTCCTCCAATATGTCTGCAATTTGTGGCTTTATTAATACGAAACTGCATTCAATTGCTAGCTGAGAGATAAAAAACTGAGCAGAAATTATTTTATTAACACGAAATAATGGCTGTGTTATTTTTTTATATATTAATAATTTTTTTTGTAAGACTATAATTATATAATTATATGATAAGATTGAAAACAAGCCCAACTATGCACTAATTAGATGCAGAAAATAAATGGATTGGCTTATCCCTTTAATTATCTATTTGCGTAAATGGGATATTCATTTTTGCCCATGTACTTTGTGCTATGAAGCAATTTTGTCTCTATATACTTTTCAAAATACAGCAATTTAGCTCCTAAATAATTATCACGTGGCATTTTTGGATTGGTTGCCATTGGTGCTGTTACAGAGAAGTGCATTCTTTTCTATATAAAGGATTTTACAAGTAGCTTGCAATATATCTCCCTTTAATTCCAAAGTCATGTATTTCTTTATTGAGAAACCACTTCCCATGTCGTCCCTCTACTTTTTCCTTATTATTCTCATTCCTCATCTCTTTGCTGTTTCATTTGCTGTTCACAAAACTTCTTCTCTGCTGTTCAAAATGAGACAAGTGCTCTTTTGTGCTGGAAAGCTTCCCTTGACAATCAAAGCCAATTTGTCTTGTCTTCATGGGCACCAACCACTACTCCTTGCAATTGGCATGGCATTTCCTATAACAAAGCTGGCAGTGTCACCAATATAAGCCTTGTAAGTTCTTCTTTGAAAGGTACACTTCAGAGTCTAAGTTTCTCTTTTTTCCCAAATCTATTGGAGCTTGATCTTAGGAACAACTCATTCCATGGGATTATTCCTTCACATGTTGCTAACCTTTCAAAACTTGATATTCTTGACTTGTCCAGTAATAATCTCAGTGGTGCCATTCCGTGTTCTATAGGAAACTTGACAAGCCTATTAATTCTTTATCTTCATTTCAACAAACTCTTTGGTTCAATACCAAAAGAAATAGGAATGTTGAGATCTGTCACAAAACTTAGTTTGACATATAATAATCTTAGAGGTGCAATTCCAAGTTCCATAGGGATTTTAACTAATCTATCCATTCTTTATCTTAAACAAAACCAACTTTCTAGTTCAATACCTCTAGAAATTGGAATGTTGAGATTAGTCATAGAACTTAAGTTGTCGAATAACTATCTCATTGGTGTTATTCCGTGTTCTATAGAAAACTTGACAAACCTATCCATTCTTTCTCTTCATTGCAACAAACTCACTGGTTCAATACCGAAAGAAATAGAAATGTTGAGATCTGCCACAAACCTTACCTTGTCATATAATAATCTTAGTGGTGCAATTCCAAGTTCTATAGGCAACTTGACTAATCTATCCATTCTTTATCTTCAAAACAACCAACTTTCTAGTTCAATACCTCCAGAAATTAGAATGTTGAGATCTATCATAGATCTTGAATTGTCACATAACAAACTGATTGATGCAATTCCAAGCTCTCTAGGCAACTTGAAAAACGTACGTATCCATTCTTTTTCTTGATGGCAACCAACTTCCAGGTTCAATACCTCAAGAAATCGAAAATATGACATCACTTGTTAACTTGAACTTGCATTTCAATAAATTTACAGGGACTCTTGAATCTCAATTGAACAACATAACTCGCTTAGAGAAATTGCTAATATTTTTAAACAAGTTTAATGGTCACTTGCCACAAGACATTTGCCTTGGTGGAGAACTTCGATATCTTGATACAAGTGACAATTATTTTAGTGGTCCTGTACCAAAAAGCCTTATTAACTATAGTAGCTTGCCAAGACTTGATCTTGAGAACAACCAACTTACAGGAAATATATCTGAAGCATTTGGCGTGCATCCACAATTGAATTTCATGGATTTAAGTGATAACAAATTTTACGGTGAGCTTTCTTTGAAATGGGAAAATTTCAGCAATTTGTCTACATTTCGAATCTCCAACAATAATATCTTTGGCATAATACCAGCTGAAATTGGAAAGGCACCAAAGTTTCAATCGATAAATCTCTCAACCAATAAGCTTGTAGGGGTCATTCCAGAGGAATTAAGTAAGCTAAGGTTGGTTGAACTTCACCTTGATGGTAAAAAGCTCTCAGGTGGCATTCCTAATAAAATAGTAATGCTATCTACTTGTCAACGTTTTAACCTCGCAGCAAAAAGTCTCAGCGGAGAGATTCCAGAGCAAATTGGTGAGTGCTCGGGAATATTGTTCTTGAATATTAGCAGGAACAAGTTGGCAATGTAACGCCCCAAAAATTCGGATTTATTATATTGGATATTAGTACCAATTTGTAAGGATTAAATTATGAAAATTCCAATATATTGTGAAAATTAATATCAATAATAATAATAAAAAGGTGATTTTTGATAAGGGGATTTGTGTGGTTGTAATAAAAAGAAGGTAATAGTGAGATTTAAAGAAGGTTGTGTGGTTTAAAAGAAAAGAAAGGAGTTAAAAGAAAATAAAGAAATAAGAAAACAAAGAAAGAGGAGGAGGAGAAAGGAGTGGGGATCGGGGAAGGAAGAGGAAGGAGCGGAGGGGAGGCGCTGGCGCCGATCAACGGCGTTCTGGCCGGCGATCGGTGCGGCTGCCACCACCTCGGCCACCGGCCTCTCCCCTCGCCGTCCCTTTCCTCCGGCAGCGACGGTGTGTTCATTTTTCTCTTCTTTTCGACCAGATTGTTCTCCTCCTTTTTCCGGCGATCCCCGACGGCGGTGGTAGGGGCTGACGGCACCGGTGGGATCGTGAGGTTGAGGCGGCTCTTTCGGTGGTCGCCGATCGTCCCCACTCGCCGGCGAAGTGAAGATCGGAGTTATGGCAGCCGGCGGTTCCAGGCGGCTTTCCGACCAAATCACGACGCCTTGGGGCACGTGAAGGCCACCGGAGGGGTACCGGCGACTCTGGCTTCAGGTGGGAAGCTTCGGCGGGTCTCCGTTGAGGCTCCGGCCGGTCTCCGGTGAGGTTCCGAATAGACAGATTGGAGAGGACATTCTGGGCTTCGATTTTACGGTATGGGAACTATTTTAATAGATTAATTTTTGTGTATAGTTTTGAAATGAAATTTGATTAGATTGTTTTATGTTGTTATGGCCACGTTGACAACTAAACTAGAAGTTTTTGCAAAGTGTATCGTTAGTGAGCAAATTGTGTTATCATTAAGCATCTAATTTGGTCAAGAAAATACGTAAGAAATCAATTATATAATGACATCTCCTATGGATAGTTTACTATTGAAATAATCAGTTCAGGGTTGATTATTATAATCGGACTTAACAAACACTAGTTTTTGGAAGAAGTTTTTCATGGGAAAAGGAATGAATGATAATATAGTAAGCATCTCGGCAGTGTACGGTTTTCTGCTAATCACTTTATGCTCTGTCTGAACTTAGATTTGTATACGAAATTGAAAGTATAATAGTTGCAATGAATTTAATTAGGCTGAATTAGGCGAGATAGAGTTTGAGTTCAATTCGAATTAAGTGTTAATGGTATAATTGAACAAATAATGAATTATACCTATTAATAGAAGTGACGTTGAACTTGGTTAACATGGAATGAAGGGAAAAATCTGTTGATATATACAAATAGAATATCTGTTATCCTTTGAAGTTTGTGAAATGAATTGTAAAAAGAATGCAGTCTTACAATTCCTTGGTTATAAATTAAATAAGTTAATTGAATTATGTGTTAAAGGTTTATCTTTGATATCATTAGTAAATTTAATGTGGTGATTTACTAATCATTGTTCTAGGCTTTGCCTAGTTGGAAAGCATAAAGGGAATTCATGATTGAGTTTCCAATAGAGAAATTTTAAAAGCTAATGATTAATTTGGCAATAAAAAAGTATAGTTTTTTCCAGTTGATTTATGATTGAACTTAGATAACTAAAGAATCAATATTATTAAGATTGTTTTTAAATAAGTTTAATTTGAAGTATGATGGCATAATGATATATAGATATACTCTATGAATATATGATTTGATACAACTATAGTACAGTAAGATGACTGTTATAATAATAAGAAATTATATCAAATAGTCGTTGTTGCTATCATTACATAACTTCCAGTTTAGTAAAAGAAAGGTGATTAGGTAATGAGGGTTAAAGTTTAAGAAATTAGTTACATGTACAGTATTTGATTAAGACCAAAAAGGAATAAGAGATAACTCTTTGGAGATAGAAAAAAATTAACTTAAGTTTTATTCTCATTTCTTACTATAAAACTTGTACAAGTATCGGGTTAGGAAGTATTTTAGCTTCATATATGCTATTATTTTTCATGATGCAATTTGCTAAGATATTAAATAAAGAAGTTATTTGATACGTAAGAGATCATGATAGAGTAGAAAGATGATTATTTGGAATTTAATATACGGTAATTGAAGATTATAATGTCTTAATACAAAACAAGTGAGAATGTGATTAGTATAGCAGTAAACTATTAGTATAAATGTGAGACAAACATGTAAAGAATGAAAATATCTTAAAATATAATGAATTGAGAAATATTGGAAAATGCTCGTTTCTTTATGAATATTTGTTTGATACTTGAATAACAAAATGAATAGCATTATTATAAATGGAGTAGACATAGTTTTATGTTTACACTCTTATGGTATCATGAGAAGATCGACGATAAAATGCTATGAAATGGTGTAGGTAGATATTGATATCAGATTTGTCACTGAATATATGTATTTGATGTATTGGTTGAATACATATGTTGTGATTGAATTGAGTACAATAGAGCAGGTGACATGGCTATAATGAACCATGCAGGTACGTCTTTCTGAAATGACTGTGTTTATGTACTGTTTTAAACACTCATAGTGGATGTGATAAGATTATATATGATTTCATGTTCATGAAAGCAGTATAGCAATGCATAAGCTATTATGACAAGTATAAGTATTGTTAATATATGGCTATTAGAAAGTTTAAAAGTAATTTGAGAAATTGTTGAATTATTTTGAAATAATTCATGATATAAGTGATTGATGGTTCACAAACTGTACAAAAATATTGTATATTCTGAATAACTGTATTTTCTGGAATGAAAAGGAATTGAAATGATGATAAAGTTGATAAATGTGCTGAAAGTAAGTGATCTTTGCGCCCTTAGAAAATAGTCTGGCAGTAAAAACTAGCTCAGGATATAATTGGCTGGCCATAGGGATCTCTGTACCGCGGTGCAAGTCATGGCGACTTGCTTTACTATGGTAGGATCATTGATCTCCATAGTAATTATCTGTCTCTGTTTTCTGTATCTGTTATATGTTCTGTTGAGAAGTGATCATTTGGTATCATGTCTCATTCTGTTGTGACCCTGTGGGGTCCACATCCCGTATATCCAGTCCGAGTATTTCTGTCGGTACTGTTCTAGGGGCACTAATATGAAAATAAGTTAAAAAGTATAAAAGATAAGTAATATGATCGTTCATAACTAATATGCATAAGAATTTATCCTCTTGTATAAGTATATCAAATGGATAATAAATTGCAAATTATAATATGGATGAGCACGTGATTCTTTCATTCTATATAAACATTATATATCTATATATATATATGTATATGTATGTACATCACTATGTTATTGATCAAGTGTATATATATATGGCACATTATGATGTTAAGTCTTATATTGTTCACCTTGTTAAGATTATGTAATGGTTACATAACAGTGAACTTTGAATACATGCAATGTTTCAAATGATGTAAATGTATGAAAGAAATATGCCGGCTGTCTTTTGTGGTAATAACGAATGATGCATCGATTACTGAGTTATTTAGTTTTATTGTCCATGTAAGCAAAATGTTCTGTCATTTATGCTTGTGATTTATTGTTGAATATAAGAACTGGAAACTAAAGTAATTGAAGACATTTATTAAGAATATTAACAACTTTGTATTGGTATAATTAATACTACATGTTTAAAAGATTATTTTCAGAATATTTTGTTCCCCACTAAGCTTTATAGCTTAGCACGGGTTTTGTGATCCGTATAGGTAACCGAATAAGCTTGTTTGGGTTAGCAGCTGCTATGGCTCAACTATCAGAAGAAAGAATTTAGTGTGGGCAGATCTCCATCAGGGTTTACAGTTGTAGCGAGATGATTTTAATGTATATTGTTCTTTACTTTGGAATGTTATAGCGGTTTAAGAATGTAATTTGTAATATTGAATCATCTTAGGATTTATGATTAATAATGAGAATGGATGTATGATGAAGTTATTTTAGTATTGTTGTGCCCCTGAGGGGCTGAGAGAATTGTCTGTTTTTCAGGTGGATTAGATAAGTTTTTAGACGTTATATTGCCGGATTTTTTTTTGATGATTAATCACTTGGACTTATAGATTATCGGCTTACTTAAGTTATAAGTATTTCTTTTTGTTTTTGGACAAGCCTGAGTCGATGGGATAGTTAAGATTCAAAAGAAAATCTTGCTGATTTTGGAATGGTCACTCAGTGGATTGCTCTTATTGGTCAATGACCAGTATCTGTCAAATGGTTCGTGTAGGAAAAAAAAATTTTTCGAACTCATCACTGGTTTCGGTCAGACTGTTCAGCAAGGGTGTTACAGGCAAAGAGTATTCCATCACAATTATGCAACTTGCACTCTATAGAAGATCTTGATCTTAGTCAAAATTTGCTGGTTGCAATTCCACAACAATTTGGAGAGTTGCAAATACTAGAGAGATTGAACCTTTCCCACAACCAATTGTCAGGCTCAATTCCAGCAAGTTTTGATAATTTGTTATGCTTGACAAAAGTGTACATATCAAACAATGAATTGGAGGGCCAAATTCCCAACATTAAAGCTTTTCGTGAGGCTTCATTTGAAGCACTTAGAAACAATAAAGACCTATGAGGCAATAATGCAATGCTTAAGGTATGCACTTTGCATAGAATGGGAAACAAATGAGGTATCATAATTCTTCCTCCTCTCTTGGGTAGTTTATTGTTATTATTTGTCTTAATTGGAGGTTTCTTCATTCTCTATCGAAGAATAAGAGATAACAAAACTAAGTCAGGGGAGGTAAGCAATGAAGCTAATAATATGATTTGGGACCATGATCTTGATTTGCAATATGAAAACATCATCGAGGCTACTGAACAATTCGACTCTAAATATTGCATTGGAGATGGAGGGTATAATATTGTGTACAAAGCTATGGTATCACTAGGTCAAGCGGTTGCTGTGAAGAAGTTTCGCCAATCTTGTATTGATCTCAAAGTATTTACAAGTGAGATTGGTGCATTGACAAACATCCATCATCGAAACATTATGAAATTACATGGATTTTGTTCACATCCTAAACACACATTTTTGATTTATGACTTCATTGAAAGAGGAAGTTTGAGAAAGGTTTTAAGTGATAGAGTAGAAGCAATGGAGTTGGATTGGATCAAAAGGCTAAGTATACTAGAAGGAATAGCTAATGCATTATCATATATGCACCATGATTGCTCTCCTCCATTTATTCATCGAGACATTACCACGCACTAACAATGTCTTGTTGGATTCAGAATATGAGGCTCATGTATCCGACTTCGGCACAGCTAGGCTGTTGGTTCCTAACTCGTCAAATTGGATGTCATTTGCAGGCACATTTGGGTACATTGCTCCAGGTTCATATACCTTGATATCACCTGCCTATAAATTGATTATCATCACTTATTTAATTTTAAGTCACTATTTTATTCTATCTCTATCCAGGTTTTTGTATTATGACTAACAATTATTGATTTGTGATTGGGTTTTGTAGAGCTAGCATATACAATGAAAGTGGATGAAAAATGTGATGTGTTTAGTTTTGGAGTCATGACGCTTGAAATAATAATGGGACAACATCCTGGAGATCTCATCTCATCTTTGCCATCATTTTTGTCTTCATTGTGTCCACCAACTAGCCAATGTACACTGCTGAAGGATGTGATAGACCAATGCCTCTTGCTTCCTTAATGGTAAAATTTCTGAAGGAGTGATGTGTTGAAATGAAGAACACCTGTCAACAATAATTTCCACTTGTCATCAACAATTTCCAGCTGTCACTTTGTTAGATTGACCAAGTCCGTAGTCTTCAGCACGTTTTCATTTTTCAATTGTATTCACCTAGTATGTAGAAGTTAAACTCCACTATCTGCACTTGTTCCATTATCCTCTGCATTATCTTTGTATTTCAGTTGGACTGTTGCCTATTTAAAGGCTATTTTGCACAATAAACAAAGTGTGAGTTTACAAAATAATTTTATTTTAGTTGTGTCAGTGGTATCAGAGCTCTAACTCGTTAAAAGTGAGAGTGCTACAGCAGTAGCTTAAGAGAGCAATAGTGGTGAGTAAGCAGTAGCAATACAACCACTTTGAAGTAGCGATGTCAACAGAAGCCTTTGTTCAAACAACAATTCCTCGCTTTGATGGTCATTATGACCATTAGAGTATGCTCATGAAAAATTTTCTCAGATCAAAGGAATATTGGCAGGTTGTCTCTGAAGGGATTACTGAACCAGCAACATGCACAATATTGATAGATGGTCAAAAATCTAAACATGAAGGACTTCGACTAAAGGATTTGAAGGCGAAAAATTATCTCTTCCAAGCAATCGATCGTTCAATCTTGGAAACCATTCTTTCTAAGGATACTTCAAAGCAGATTTGGGATTCTATAAAAAGAAAGTTTCAAGGATCAGCAAAGGCAAAGAGGCAGCAGCTTCAAGCACTTCGACAAGAGTTTGAACTACTCCGAATGAAATCTGGAGAATCGGTCTCTGATTTCTTCTCAAGGACAATGGCAATAGTCAATAAGATGCGGGTTCATGGTGAGAGGATGGAAGATGTGATTGTAGTCGAAAAAATTCTTCGTTCAATGACACCTAACTTCAATTATGTGGTTTGTTCCATTGAAGAATCCAAGGATCTGGACTTCCTTTCAATTGACGAACTGCAAGGTTCTCTAATAGTTCATGAGCAGAAAATGAAACAACAAGAAGACAAAGAGGAGCATGCATTACAAGCATCAACCAACAATCATTTTTCAGCTTCAAAAGGTGGAAGCCAAGGCAACAACAAAGCCAGAGGCAGAGGTGACAATGAAGGAAGAAATTCTCAATCTTCAAGTGATGAAGCTTCCACATTTCAAGTGAGAGGAAGAGGAGGACGAAGAGGCAGAGGAAGAGGACGTGGAGGTCACAGCTCAACAGTAGATAAGTCAAATATCGAATGTTACAGATGCCATAGGTATGGACATTATAAATCTGAATGTCAAACTAATTTCTTCAACAATGGAGGAAAATCTAACTTTGCAAAAATTGAGGAGGAGATATCCTTGTTAATGGTTTGCATTGATGAGGAAGAAACCAAAAAGAACCTATGGTATCTTGATACAGGGTGCAGCAATCACATGTGCGGTGACAAGTCACTTTTCTCAAAACTAGATGAATGATTTCGAGATACTGTAAAATTTGGAGACAATTCCAAGGTCTCAGTTATGGGCAAAGGGCAGGTAATCATTCATTCCAAAAATGATACCAATCAAGCAATTTCAAATGTCTTGTATGTTCCAGACTTAAACACAAATTTGTTGAGTATTGGTCAGCTGCAAGAGAAGGGTTATGAGATCTCGATCAAAGATGGAGTATGTCGTATTCATGATGAAACATTGGGCTTAATTGCTCAAGTTTCAATGACTGGAAACAGGATATTTCCGCTATATTTCAACAACATTAAGCAATCTTGTTTTACAGCAAAATTGCAAGATGTTGCTTGGCTATGGCACTATCGTTATGGTCATCTTAATTTTACTGGCCTAAGGACACTTCAACAGAAGAACATGGTTGTTGGTCTTCCAAATTTTTCAATCCCTTCTAAGATTTGTGAAGAGTGTGTTATTAGTAAACAACATCGAAATCCATTTCCCAAAGGAAAATCATGAAGAGCAATAAAGTTATTGGAGCTTGTGCACTCCGACATATGCGGGCCAATCAATCCTTCTTCCAATGGAGGTAAAAGATATCTTATTATCTTTATTGATGATTTAAGTCGGAAAACATGGGTTTATTTCTTACAGGAGAAATTCGAAGCTTTACAAGCTTTCAAAAGCTTTAAAACAGTTGTTGAAAAAGAAGCAGGCCATTCCATACAAGTATTGCGCACAGATCGTGGAGGAGAGTATATATCAAATGAATTTGCAAGATTTCGCGACACACATGACATTAAAAGGCAATTGACAGCAGCTTACACACCACAACAAAATGGTGTGTGTGAAAGAAAGAATCGTACAATCATGAATATGGTGTAGAGCTTGTTGGTGATGAGCAGAATACCAAAGAATTTTTTGCCGGAAGCAGTCAATTGGAGTGTCCACATCTTGAATAGAAGCCCAACTATAGCTATTCAAAACATGACACCAGAAGAGGCATGGATTGGTCGTAAGCCAGTGGTGGATCACTTTCAAATTTTTGGATGTGTGACTTATGCACACGTTCCTGATGAAAAAGAAAAAAGCTAGATAACAAGGGTGAAAAGTGCATATTTCTTGGTGTTAGTAATCATTCTAAAGCTTACAAGCTTTATAATCCGATCACAAAATGGATTTTCATAAGTCGAGATGTGATTTTTGATGAAGAAAGCTTCTGGAACTGGGAGGACAACGGAGCTCATCCATTTGTTCCTGTAGAATTTGATGGGAAAGAAACAAAATCAAGGCAACAACTTGAGGACAATATGAAACAGTCCACAACAGTTCAAAATCAACAAATGACCATCCCAAATTCTCCTGCAGCAACAACTGAACCAAAGGCACAAAGAAATAGAAGACGACCAACATGGATGAGTGATTATGAAGTGGCAGGGATCGACCACACTGAAGATCCACTCACTTATTTTTGTCTATTTGCAGATTGCAATCCAGTCACCTTTGATGAAGTTGTCAAACATTCTAAATCGAGAAAGGCTATGGATCAAGAAATTGCATCCATTGAACGAAACAATACATGGGAGTTAACTGAACTTCCAAATGGACAGAAAACCATTGGTGTGAAATGGATTTACAAGACAAAGCTGAAGCAAAATGGTGAAGTTGATAAATACAAAGCACGCTTGGTGGCTAAAGGCTACAAGCAAGAGTTCGGGATTGATTACAAAGAAGTCTTCGCTCCTGTTGCCCGGCATGACACGATCAGAATAATTATTGCATTGGCAGCAAAAAATTCGTGGCCTATCTTCCAATTAGATGTCAAATCAGCCTTCTTACATGGAGACTTGGAGGAACAAGTATTTATTGATCAACCCCTGGTTATGTTAAAGTTGGGCAAGAAGGAAAAGTGTATAAATTAAAAAAGGCTTTGTATGGACTAAAACAAGCCCCAAGGGCTTGGTATAGTCGTATTGAGGCTTATTTTTTGAAGGAAGGATTTTCTAAATGCCCTTATGAACATACACTTTTTGTGAAACAAAAAGATGGTGGAAAGATCCTTGTGGTGTGTTTATATGTTGATGATTTAATCTATACTGGAAATGATCAAGTCGTATTTGATCAATTTAAAGAGTCTATGATGGTTGAATTTGATATGTCAGATCTTGGATTAATGCATTATTTTCTTGGCCTAGAGGTTGTTCAATCTGCTGCTGGAATTTTTGTTTCTCAGAAAAAGTATATGGAAGAGATTTTACACAGATTTCAAATGAAGAATTGCAATCCTGTTAACACACCAGCAGACACAAGTATCAAGCTTGTGAAAAATCTTGAAGGAAGGAAAATTGACAGCACGCTTTATAAACAAATTGTGGGAAGCTTGATGTATTTGACAGCCACAAGACCAGACATCATGTTTGCTGTAAGTCTCATTAGCAGATTCATGGAAAATCCAACGGAGATGCATCTTACCGCAGCAAAACAAATTTTACGATATTTGCAAGGAACTACAGATTATGGAATCTTTTACAAGAAAGAAGAAAAATCATAGTTGATTGGATTCACAGATAGTGATTATGCAGGAGATCACGATGACAGGAAAAGCACTTCTGGATATGTGTTTATGTTGGGGTCAGGAGCTATCTCATGGTCATCAAAGAAGCAACCTATTGTCACTCTTTCAACAACTGAAGCAGAATATGTAGCAGCAGCTGCATGTGCCTCTCAAGCAATTTGGTTGAGAAATATTCTTGAAGAGCTTATGTCTAATCAAGAAAGTACTACAATTTATTGTGACAATAACTCAACCATTCAGCTGTCTAAGAATTCAGTTTTCCATGGAAGGAGCAAACACATTGATGTCAAATACCACTTCTTGCGTGACCTCACTAAAGAAAAAATAGTTGAACTCATTTACTGCAGAAGTGAAGATCAACTTGCTGACTTGTTTACAAAGCCTCTCAAATTTGCTGCATTTCAGAAACTCAGAAAATTACTCGGCATCTGCAGTATGGAAGATTTTAGTGCAAGGGAGAATACTCTGCAATCAAGCATTGCTAAACTAATGTTTACAACATCAGTTTAAGGGAGAGTGTTGAAATGAAGAACACCTGTCAACAATAATTTCCACTTGTCATCAACAATTTCCAGCTGTCACTTTGTTAGATTGACCAAGTCCATAGTCTTCAGCACGTTTTCATTTTTCAGTTGTATTCACCTAGTATGTAGGAGTTAAACTCCACTATCTGCACTTGTTCCATTATCCTCTGCATTATCTTTGTATTTCAGTTGGACTGTTGCCTATTTAAAGGCTATTATGCGCAATAAACAAAGTGTGAGTTTACAAAATAATTTTCTTTTAGTTGTGTCATGATGAAGGCTATGAAACTTGCATTTGTATGTGTGAGTGAAAATCCTCAATTTCGGCCAACAATGAGACAAGTATGTTCGCAGCTGTCGGTAGCTAAATGGTTTCCTTTGACAAAGCCATTCTCTGCAATAGAATTGGGAGAAATTTTTGTTTAATCCGTTGAGAAAAATATGTTTGATGTCTTGATCTTCAGAATATATTGTGTTCTCTGCCCTGTGTTAGATTGCTTCCCGCTTTTCATCATTTAGCAATAGGACACCCATTGGCTGGTTTGCTGTATATATAGAATTTTGTGCAACTTTCAACCTCCGGTCTTTTCGTTATTGTAAGAGCTTGAAATGGCACTTGTGAATTGTATAGAATCGGTATCACTATTTTTAAATTTTAACATTATAATTATTATTGATTCACTAAATATATAAACAACGAAATACAAGAAACATTTAATTCAATTCACCATAATATTTAACAAACAACCAAAATAGTGGTCGTAATAATATTCTAACAATAAATTGTGGATAAATAATTGAAATTATTTGGTATAAATTGAAATAAATCGATGCCCACCATTGAATATATTTACTATGTAAAATAAATTAATTAATTTAATAAAATTTTATACCAAATTTTCTCACATATATTTTTAATTGAATATATTTGCTACGTGAAGGGGAGCACTCTGGAAGACATGGGAGGGCCCCAACCGCAACAATGGGCGGACAGTGCTACATACAAGCAATAGTTCATTGTAACTATTTGTTTCTCTATTGGAACAGGATAACATTTATAAGCTCTTGGCTTTCCTAGTCGTCGGATTATAAATTAAATAGCTATACACCTAAACTTGTCATATGTGGCATCTTTAGCTAGGATGTCTGAAAGTCTTCAATTTGACTCCTAAATTGCTTCGGTCTATATGGAACTGGAATAGGCTTTGTATATTATGATTGATATTGTGTTTTAAACGATAACCGTTCTTTCAGTATCAGGCATGGGCTGGGCTTCATAGGCTTTGCCTCTACATTAAAGATTAGTAAATATGAATGCCACAAATTTCTCTTAATTTTTCATTCAAAATTTCGGATGACCTGAAATAGTAAATTTATTTGGCATAAGTCTATCCTACGGGCAAAAAAATAAAAAATAAAATTCACTAATTAATTTGAATGGTATAAGAAGAAAGAAAACTTCTCTCAATAAATCTTTAACCCTTATAAGAAGAAAGAAAACTTCTCTCAATAAATCTTTAACCCAATTTCATCCGAAAAACCTAACAAATTTCAGATAATTATGCACCCACTCTGAGCCTAAAAACAATAATCACAAAATTGCGAATCGTGCACACTATCGATTAATCATACAGACAAATGTAAGTATAGCAATTAAGGTTGCTGAAAAAAAAAATCCTACTTATAATTAATATGATTCCTTTTTATTCACGGCACAATTGTTAACAATTCTGGGTACAATTGGTTTATGAGAAAAATATCTCATTGGGTCCGTAATAAATTTAAGTCAACCAACATAAATTAATTTTAAATATATAAACGTCCCATATTTGAAAATAAAATTTTTAAAATAAAATAATAAGACTATGATTATATAAATCTTTGCATTTCTTTTTAAAATAAAATAATAAGACTATTACTTTTGATGAAGTTAAAGAATCGGTTAGCAGTGGGATAGTTCTAAGACACCAGGCCCGGATAGTTTCGAGATGGAATTTCTCAATAATCACGGAAAATCATATGAATATAAGAAGAAATAAAGAAATAAGAATAAACAAATTAGATCTCACAATCCATCCTTAACTTTAAATTAATCTTGAACTGGAAATAAATGTTTAGCCTCACAGGAACAAAACGCAAAGAAAAATATGGCCAAACTGATTACAGCCACTGGAGAGAAGAAAACGTCCTATATAGAGAAAATCCTAAATTAAAGGAGATATTTCCAATCTAGATAATGAAGGGAAAATAAAATTAGAGAATAAATACAATTCAAATACTCCTAAATAACTGTCATCTAATCCCTAAATAATCTCATAAATATCCTCCAAAATTGATTTTGATCAGATCCAAAATACTCATATTTCACCAATTAGGTCCTATAGGTCACGTTTGGCTCACAGGATTGCACATGGGGTAGTATAAAATAGTACAATCTAATACAAGTACGGTATTTGAAAGAATTTTTGAAAAAATAATGTGGGGATAATATAATACAGTACAAGTCTCATTATCGCACATACATTGTATAAAATAATACACCACAAACCCTTGAGTTTGTGTAATATGGTAAATATTGTATTAATACTAACCACCCCTACCACAATTGTTGCTGCTACCACCACCACCACCACACCCTGCTGCCGTCACCGACACCGCCAACATTGCTGCCACCACCACCACCACACCCTGCCGCCATCACCGACATCGCCAACACTACCGCTGTCATCAACACCGCCACCACCACCACACTATCGCCGTCGACACCACACCACTGCCATCATCACCATGACTATCACCACCATCACCCCCACCACCATACCATCGCCACCACCACTGCTATGCCGCTGTCGATACCATTGCCACTGCCACCATCGATAACACCACCATTATCGCCCTCACCATCACCACCGCCACCATCGTCCCTACCACCATACTATCGCTGCCACTATAACCACGCTGTTGTTGACACCACCACCATTATCGCCATCACCATCGCTACATCCACCCCTACCCTCGCCATCATATCACTACCACCCCCGCTGCCACCACCACCATCACCATCGCTGCCGCCACCGCTCCCTGACGCCACACCACCACCACCACACCCCTACCACCCCACCACCACCACCAGAACCCCTCTGTCGACACCACTACTACCACCACACCGCTGCCACCACCACCATTGGCCACACCACTACATTGAAAATGTTGCCATTGCCACCACCATTCCTGCCGCCACCACCATCGCTGCCGCCACCACCGTCGCTGCCACCACCACACCCCTGCCACCTCTGCCACTACCACCACACCGCCATCACCACCGCCACCACCATTACCCACACCGTCGTCGCTACTGTCACCGCCACCTCCCAATTGTCGCTACAACCGCCACTGCCATCATCATCATTGCCGCCGTCACTACCATTACCATACTATGACCAAATCTTCAAACTTATAATATTGAATGTATAACTTAATAGCTATTATATAAAAATTATATTATAATTGATAAACTCTTTCATTTTTTGCTAAAATGTTTCGTCAAATTCGTCATTTAGATTTTTTTCATTTTTTATCTAATTTTAATTTTAGAAATGCCCATCTTTCTAATAATATATAGTCATTTCTCATTAATTTTTTTTTCATTTTTAATAAAAAAATTGATGTATTAAAATTTGTATTTTATAATTATAATTTTTTATCTAAATTATTTACAATAAAAATAATTAATTGTATCTATTTTTAATTTTTTTAAAAATAATATATTACAATATTGTACACCAAATATGTATATAATAATACTGCTAATACAATTTTGTATCAAACACTGTATAATATAATACAGGCTAATACTATACAGGCTAATGCTATACAGCCTAATACTATACATGTTAATACTATATAAGCTAATATAATACGGTGAACCAAACGTGCCCATAATGGTCAAAATCACATAAACATGTAAAAAGTTTCAATTTAAATCGAAATCAACATCTAAAAATATGTTAAAATCAAATATAATTATATATGTAATTTTGGCCATTTAATTCAAATGCTTGTTTTCAAGCATGAAACAAATCAAAAAAAATCATGCTCTATCAAAAGCTCATTTACCCGGAACCAACATCTATCCCAAAAGCTTGATGAAAATGAAATACAAGACAGAAGTAAGTAAAACATCCATAAGAATTTTGCATAGTCTCTTATCAAAATATGGGTTCCCCAACTAACTTTTTAAACCAGAAACTGATGTAGACGAGTTGGGTGAGCTGTTGACAGTTTGCACTTAAACAGCTTGCTGTTTAAGTGCTAGATAATGTAGACAATTTTGCACTAAAACAGCTTGCTGTTTTAGTGCAAAACAGCTTGCTACTTTTATTTCAGAGCAAAGCTGAGTTGATTCATTTGACAGGGGCTGATTTGTTGGACTGATTTGTTGACATGGCTGCATTCCATTTTCGGCAGTGTTTTTATTTTTGGTAGTGTTTTATTGTAGTGTTTTATTTTGGCAGTATTTTATTTTGGGTAGGATTCCCATGATTCACGTTATTTTTGTTCTAGCAGTATCAGTGATGCTAGCAAGGAAATAGAGCAGTGCAGGAATATACAGCTGAGTTCATGAGGCTATTTGAGAGGAATAATTTAGTAGATTCCGAAGGACAGCAGGTGGCTAGATTTCTGAAAGGATTAAGACCGGCTTTGAGGGATAGGATTGGAGTGCAGGTGGTGCGTACCCTATCGGAGGCCAATAATATGGCGATAAAGGCTGAACTGATGCAGCAAGAGAGGAGCAAGAGGATTTTTGACGACTTTAGAATTGCAGGACCCGATGATAGGTCCAAATCGGTGCAAGAAATTAACCCCAAAAATGGGAACAACCACTTTACCAATGAAAGGCATGTTGATGACAGGGCAGGAGACAAGCGGGTGATGACTGATGGGAAAAATAAAGAAGTACAAAAGACCGACAACCCATATGCGAGACCGAATGCAGGAAAGTGTTTCAGATGCCGACAACCAGGCCTCCGATCCAATGATTGTCCCCAGCGAGAGGCCCTTAACTTAGTGGAGTGAGAAGAGGAAGATGATGGTGTTTATTGTGAAGTTGATGGAGATGAAGATGGTGAATGTGAAGAGCCTGATGAAGAAGGCCAAAATTTTGTGATCAAGCAGATGATGTTAATGCCCAAAAAGACCGACCAGTCCCAATGCCACCAATTATTTTGAACCAGATGCACCATAAAAATAGAATTTTTGGTGTTATTATTGATAGTGGTAGTTGTGAGAATATCATTGGTAGAGACACTGTTAAGAAGGTAGAATTGTCGGTGGAAAAACATTCTAATCCCTATACTTTGGGGTGGATTAAAATGGGAGCTGAGAAACTAAAGGTGACTGAACGCTGCAGGGTACCTTTTTCTAGTGGCAAATACAAGGATGTTGTGTACTGTGATGTAGTGGATATGGATGTTTGTCAGTTGTTGTTTGGCAGGACGTAGCAATTTGATGTGGATGCTCAGCACTCGGGCAGGAGCAACGTGTACCGATTAAAGAAAGAGGGGGTCAAGTACACTCTACTGCCAGTACCCAGCAAAACCGACGTGCAGGACAAGGTGAACTCCTTCTTGACAGTCACCAAATAGTTTGAGAAGGAGATGAAAGAAACTAAACAAGTGCACTTGCTACTTGTAAAACAATTCTTACATGCTGAGTTACAACCTCCAACTGGGCAAGCATTTCCAAAAGCCATTCAACCGTTGCTTCAAGAATTTAGAGAAATAATGCCGAATGAAATTCCAGCTGGGCAGCCTCCTATGAGGGATATACCGGCTTCTGATCAACATAAACGCCATGAAGTGTTCAAGAAGTATAAGCAAAAATTAGAAGCCGCAAATAAGAAGTATAAGCAGACTGCTGATCAACATAGACGCCATGAAGTGTTCAAGGTCCCATGGGAATTTTCAAGACATTTAATGTGGCGGATATCTACCAGTTCCACCCTGCTGATGCCCCTTTGTATCTACATCACTCGGGGTCGAGTTCTTCTCAAGTGGGGGAGACTGATGTGGACGAGTTGGGTGATCTGTTGACAATTTGCACTTAAACAACTTGCTGTTTAAGTGCTAGATAATGTAGACAATTTTGCACTAAAACAGCTTGTTGTTTTAGTGCAAAACAGCTTGCTGTTTTTATTTCAGAGCAGAGCTGAGTTGATTCATTTGACAGGGACTGATTTGTTGACAGGGCTGCATTCCATTTTCGGCAATGTTTTTATTTTTGGTAGTGTTTTATTTTGGCAGTATTTTATTTTGGGTAGGATTCACATGATTCACGTTATTTTTGTTTTCTTTCATATATACTGTCTTGTATTTGCCTAAGAAGGAAAATTTTGATTTGAATTAAACTATTGCAATTTTCTTTGGAGTTTATTCCGCTGTGTCAGAAACAACAAGACTCTAAACTAGATTATTCAAGCAAAAACTTTATAGTTTTGATAGAGTATTAAATCAATGCACATACTCCCTGTTTTGTGCTATTTTTGTTTTGTTGATGCAGGGGAAGTGTCTATAATGCCATAAATCATTAAGGAATCAATTTCAGCCACGGTTACTGGACTTACGACTTATTACCCGAAAATAACTGACTTTCTTTTTTCGTGACTTAAAAGTGACTGAAATTATCATATTTTTGCATAAAAGTCATGTTCACCGATTTTCGACGAGAACCCTTGTCGGATTGATGACATGGCATGTCACGTCATATGCCTGCACACACGTGGCACGTCCCTTGTTTGGATCAATTTCACTCACGGTCACTGGACTTACGACTTATTATCTAAAAGTAATTTTTTTATTTTTCGTGACTTAAATGTTATTGAACTTATCATCTTTTTATAAAAAAACCATCTTGACCAGACACACATAAAGATGAATTTATTGCCACATCATCAGCTATGACACATTAGCTATGGACATCATCAGCTATATATGGACACACATGGATTGCTGATGTGTCAACTATGAGACATTAGCTGATGACGGTGATTTAGCTGCTGACATGTGAAATATGACACATTAGTTGATGTCGTGACAATAAATCAATCTCCATGTATATCCGGTCAAGATGGTTTTTCTGCAAAAAAGTGATAAGTTCAGTGACATTTAAGTTATGAAAAAATAAATCGGTTAGTTTTGGGTGATAAATCTTAAATCTAGTGACCGTGGGTAAAATTGACCCAAATATAAGACGTGTTACATGTGTCCAGACATATGACGTGGCATGCCATGTCATCAATCCGGCAAGGGTTCTCATCGAAAATCGGTGTATATGACTTTTATGCAAAAATATAATAATTTCAGTGACTTTTAAGTCACAAAAAAAAGTTAGTTACTTTCAGGTAATAAGTCGTAAGTCCAATAACCATGGCTAAAATTGATCCATCATTAAGCTTTGTTAAATAGAGTGGGAATTGGAATGAGCAGGTATTTTTCTTGGAATACCTATGTTGTAAATGATATATAATAATGCTTATAAATGATATGAACCTATAGAATTATTTTGTATGCAACATCTTATAACACAATCCAATATAACAGAAACGAAATTGGCAAGTAATTAATTAAGCAGAGTCGATTTGCAATCACATTAAGCAGTAGAGTTAGGATAGAAAAAAAAAATTAATAACTCTTTCTAGTTGTGAGAAAGGAATTTCAATTTCCATCTTGTAGAACGGGGCATCAATTATTTGACTAAAACATGCACTTCACTTTATATTTTCTTTCCAACTTTAACTTCTAGTTTGGGTAGTCACATTGACCTGTTACTTAATTAATTATTTTGTGTATTTTTATTATAACTATTTTTAATAAATTAATATTTTCGTATTATGGGTGGCATAATTAAGTTTTAAAAAAATTATATGCATGTTTATTATTTAATTATAGCTGGATTTAAAATGGACTGGAAGTTTGTATAAAACTACTTCACCACGGATTACAATTAGGATTGACTAGGACTTTGATGATCCGATTATAAATTTTGTAGTCTACACATATGATTTGAAACTTTAGATACATTTTCTTTATTGCTTTTTTTTTTTAATTTTCTTTACTTTTAGCATAACTTGTTTTCCATATTATTATTATTATTATTATTATTATTATTAGATTTGACATTTTATTAATACAAAAAAAAGATTTTATATATTATGAAATTGCTTATTGATTCATTTAATACCTGTACAAAAAAATATAAAAAAAATATTTTATCTTGACAGTATAGAAAAAAAATAAAAAAAGGGGTATTTATCTTATATTAAAATCATGGCTTTTGAAATTCAAACTTCACAAGACAGCAAGTCCTCAGCAAAAGGAGCAGACTTCTTTGAAATTCAAAGTTTATTTAATTTGTCAATTTTGTCACATAATTATATTCCATTTCTCTTTGTAGTTACAATAAAAAACTGTATCCCATTTCCATCACTTGTATAATCAAATAGTCAGAACTATGTGCCTATGTCCATTTGCTTCTTTATTTCAATTTGAATATACGAAGTACAAAGAGAAAAAAAAAATCTCTTCATCTCCTCCAATATCTCTGCAATTTGTGGCTTTATTTATACGAAACTCCATTCAATTGCTAACTGAGACATAGAAATTCGACTGAAATTATTTTATTTATACGAAATAATGACTGTGTTATATTAATTATATATATATATATATATATATATATATATATATATATATATATATATATATATATATATATATATATATATATATATATATATATATATATATATCATTTTATTGTAACTACAAAATCAAATGGAATATAATTATGTGACAAAATTGACAAATTAAATAAACTCGAGAAAATTATGCAAATTTATGGAAAAATATTTCAGCAAATCCTACGGAGTAGTCCTCTAAATGGGTAGGGCTCTTTAATTAACTACTCATACCTAACAATTGACTATTAGGCATTATTGACGTCACTGCCAATGGATAAGAATATCTGAATTGCACTTTTTAGACATTTGGGTTCATTTTTCTTTTTTCTAATCAATTAGGTTCATTTTTTCTAAAGATCACTCCATGACATACGATGGCGTTTTGTCTTGAAATGGACAATATTTTTTAAAGTGGACAAAAAATATTCCATATTTTCTAATTGATATTGATGTTTGACAATATTTTTTCTTGAAAATTAATGAAAATGTAAAAGCTAATTCTATCATTTCCTTTCGCATTGAAAATTATGGAGCTTTGATTTTTCTGAACTCACATCTCCATCAACTGACGTTCTTGTCTCCAAATTTATATGATTTTATATATAGCAGAATTTAATAAAAACGAAATTAAAGTACGTATATAATTACTAATATAAATTTGGGGTTTCCTTAAATGGTGGGTAGTAAATTCCAGAATTTAATTGGAATTAATTGGGCTTTGTCTGGTAACCAATGTTTTGAAACTCGGTTTGACCCAGATGGTCGAACCAGTTGGACCGCAGCTTGGTCAGAAAATTAGATTGGTCCAACATAAAATTCGAAAAATAAAAAACTCGGATTGGACTGGAAAAACTCAGGTTGGACCGGGTTGAACCGAATGAACCAGAAAATCGGTTTGAACATCAAAAACAATTTTGGAAAGTTACATGGTATGATTGTAATTGAATTATAACATTTATTATTTTCTTTTCTTTTCTTTTCTTTTCCTGCTCTAGTTGTTTTTAAAATAGAATTTTATGTCTTTAAATTAAAATAGAATTTTTCTGATACTACTTTAAGATCCAGTTACTTCAATTAAAGCGGTACTTGACGACCTTATATATAAAGGATCTTACAAGTAGTTTGCACTCGCAACTCAAAGATTTAATAAAGATATCTCCCTTTAATTCCTAAGTCGTGTAGTTCTTTATGGAGAAACCACTTCCCATGTTGTCCCTCTTCTTTTTCCTTATTATTCTCATTCCTCATCTCTTTGTTGTTTCATTTGCTATTCACAAAACTTCTTTCTCTGTTGTTCAAAATGAGGCAAGTGCTCTTTTGTGGTGGAAAGCTTCTCTTGACAATCAAAGCCAATCCGTCTTATCTTCATGGGCACCTGCCACAACTACTCCTTGCAATTGGTATGGCATTTCTTGCAACAAAGCTGGCAGTGTCACCAATATAAACCTTCAAGGTTCTTCTTTGAAAGGTACGCTTCAGAGTCTAAGCTTCTCTTCTTTTCCAAATCTAGTACAGCTCTACCTTAGGAACAACTCATTCTATGGGATTATTCCTTCACATGTCGCTAATCTTTCAAAACTCGACCATCTTGACTTGTCCAGTAATAATCTCTCTGGTGCTATTTCTCGTGAAATTGGAAAGTTAAGCTCCCTTACTATTCTTGATTTATCACGCAATTATTTCACCGGTGTAATTCCAATTTCTATAGGAAATTTGACCAAATTATCAGTGCTTTCCCTTTTTGGAAACCAACTTTCCGGTCCAATACCTCAAGAAATTGGGAGACTAGCAATTATAACTGTACTTCTATCGTCAAATAATAATCTTATAGGCTCCATTCCAGTTTCTATAACAAACTTGACGAAAGTATCACTGATGTTTTTTAGGAAAAATCAACTCTCTGGTTCAATACCTAAAGATATTGGAATGTTGGGATCTATCACAAATCTTGACTTGTCATCTAATCATCTCAGTGGTGCGATTCCAAGTTCTATAGGCAACTTGACAAATTTGTCCTATCTTTATCTTTATAGCAACCAACTTTCTGGTTCAATATACCGTGAAATTGGAATGTTGAAATCTGTCATACATCTTCAGTTGCTAGATAATTATCTCACTGGTGCAATTCCAACTTCTCTAGGCAACTTGACAAATGTCTCAAATCTTTTTCTTTCTAACAATCAACTCTCTGGTTCAATACCCAAAGAAATTGGAATGTTGAAATCTATCACAATTCTTGCCTTGTCAAATAATAAATTTACGGGGAGTATTGAATCTCAATTGAACAACATAACCCATTTAGAGTCATTGCAAATCCATTCAAATGAGTTTAATGGCCATTTGCCACAAGACATATGCCTTGGTGGTGAACTTCAATATTTTGCTGCGGATACCAATTATTTTAGTGGTCCGGTGCCCAAAAGCTTAGGAAATTGCAGTAGCTTGCTTAGAGTTCGTCTTGAGAACAACCAACTCATAGGAAATATATCTAAGGCATTTGGCCTGCATTCACACTTGAGATTCATGGATTTAAGTGGTAACAAATTTTATGGTGAGCTTTCTTTAAAATGGGAAAATTTCGGCAATTTGTCAACATTTAAAATCTCCAACAATAATATCTCTGGCACAATACCGACTGAAATCGAAAAGGCACCAAAGTTGCAATCGATAGATCTCTCATTCAATAAGCTTGTAGGGGTAATTCCAGAGGAATTGGGGAAGCTAAGGTTGGTTGAACTTTACCTTGATGGTAACAAGCTCTCAGGTGGCATTCCTAACAAAATAGTAATGCTATCTACTCTTCAACGCCTTAACCTCGCAGCAAATAGTTTAAGCGGAGTGATTCCAGAGCAGATTGGGGAGTGCTCGGGATTATTGTTCTTAAATCTCAGCAGGAACAAGTTGGCAAAGAGCATTCCATCACAATTATGCAACCTACACTCTTTAGAAGATCTTGATCTTAGTCAAAATTTTTTGGTTGCAATCCCACAACAGTTTGGAGGGTTGCAAAGACTAGAGAGGTTGAACCTTTCCCATAACTGATTGTCAGGCTTAATTCCAACAAGTTTCGATAATTTGTTAAGCTTGACAAAAGTGGACATATCTTACAATGAATTGAAGGGCCAAATTCCCAACATTATAGCTTTTCGTGAGGCTCCATTTGAAGCACTTAAAAATAATAAGGAACTATGTGGCAATAATACAAGGCTTAAGGTGTGCATTTTCCATAGAACCGGAAACAAAGTTGGCATCATAATTCTTCTTCCTCTCTTGGGTGGTTTGTTGCTATTGTTTATCTTAATTGGAGGTTTCTTCATTCTCTATCGAAGAATAAGAGACAACAAAGCTAAGTCGGGGGAGGTAAGCAATGAAGCTAATAATATGACTTAGGGCCATGATCCTGATTTGCAATATGAAAAAGTCATTGAGGCTACAGAAGAATTCAACTCCAAATATTGCATTGGGGAAGGAGGGTACGGGATTGTGTACAAAGCTATGGTATCTCCAGGTCGAGCGGTTGCTGTGAAGAAGCTTCACCAATCTCTTACTGATCTCAAAGCATTTACAAGTGAGATTGCTGCATTGACAAACATCCGTCATCGAAACATTGTGAAATTACATGGGTTTTGTTCACATCCCAAACACACATTTTTGATATATGACTTCATTGAAAGAGGAAGTTTGAGAAAGGCTTTAAGTGACGGAGTAGAAGCAATGGAGTTGGATTGGATCAAAAGGCTAAATGTAATAGAAGGAATAGCTAATGCATTATCATATATGCACCATGATTGCTTTCCTCCAATTATTCATCGAGACATTACGAGTAACAATGTCTTGTTGGATTTGGAATATGAGGCCCATATTTCCGACTTCGGCACGGCTAGGCTATTGGTTCTTGACTCCTCAAATTGGACGTCATTTGCAGGCACATTTGGGTACACCGCTCCAGGTTCATACCTAATTACATCACTTATTTAATTTTATATCTTAGGCTTCACTATTTTATTCTATCTCTAACGAAGCTTTTGTATTGTGACTGATAATTACTGATAAGATACACTATGATTGGATTTTGTAGAGCTAGCATATACGATGAAAGTGAATGAAAAGTGTGATGTGTTTAGTTTTGGAGTGGTGACACTTGAAATAATAATGGGAAAACATCCTGGAGATCTCATCTCAGCTTTTCCATCATCTTCATCTTCATCGTGTCCAGCAACTGGCCAACAGACACTGTTGAAGGATGTGATAGACCAACAGCTCTTGCTTCCTCATAGTAAAATTGCTGAAGGAGTGATGAAGGCTATGAAACTTGCATTTGTATGTGTGAGTGAAAATCCTCAATTTCGGCCAACAATGAGACAAGTATGTTCACAATTGGTGATAGCTAAGTGGCTTCCTTTGACAAAACCATTCTCTGCAATAGAATTGGGAGAAATTTTTGTTTAAGTTTGATGTCTTGATTTACATTTTTGGTGATGCATAATAAATATTCAACACCCATTGGCATGTTTGCTTTATATATATAATAAACTTTCAACCTCATGTCGTTTCGTTATTCTAAAAGGTTGAAATGTCACTTGTGTGAGTCAATAATAATTATATTTAATACATCGACCTTTATCTCTCTATTATATAGGGCTGTTCAAAATTGGCATAACCCAATTAACCCAACCAAACCAATCCATATAACCCACAATTTTTATAATTATAATGGGTTATTATAACCCATACAAACCATTTTAATATTTTACAAATATTTAAATGGGTTATGGGTTATTATATAACCCAACCAATTAACCCAAATTTTTTCTACAATCCAGCCCAATTTCTTAATCTCTTAAACGTAAAAACACAGCCCAATTTCTTAATCTCTTAAACCTAAAAATACATTTCTTTTGCTCTCTGCCTATCTCAGTGTCCCGCCTCCCCCAAAGACAATCCTCTCTGCTTCTCCCTCTTCATCGGTCCATTTGGTATTCATTACACGAGTTCTGTTTGATCTTTATTAATTTAATTGTTATTTCTAATCAACTTTAGCTCTTACATCTTAGTTTTCACCGTCTTGGTTGGTATTTTGTAGGGTTTAGATCTTCGCTCCGCGTCTAGGAAGGGAAAGATAAGAGAGTATCTTTTCTGAAGATTTTGAGATTAACTAACATGGTAATGTATTTTGCTTTTAGCTTAATTCTTTTTCTTCTATTAATTTTCTACAAAATTTTCCTATAATTGCTTGATTTTCTTACGTTTTTTAATGTTTGGTTGATGGTTTTGCCTTTTTTTTAGTCGAATTAGCCCTTTTGACTTTTCTTTTGCCGTTTATTTGCAACTCTTTTATAGCTATTGCATCTTCTATGAACTGTTGGGTTGCTTCTACCTTTCATGTAGCTCCGTTTCTTTGATCTAAATACAATTAGTTCTACCTGCAAAGATATTTAATATTTTAACTTGTTTTTGCTGTTTTCATCTGATATGCATTAATATAATCAGTGTTGAACTGTTGATATGATTTTTAATTGTACACTGCTTTCCGGATAATGCTTCTTTTCCAAAGAAAGGCAACTGCAGTTTGCCTATTTATATATTATATTAATTCCAATGTGTTCTGTCATCTAGCCATTGCCGAATCACCAATCGTATCCATTAATTAACTTTTCAAAGTTCAAACCTTGTTTTTTTGACTTATTTCATTAAGCAGTGACTAGTTAATTAGCAATACATTAATTTATCTTCCAATATGTACACGTATTGAATCTAGGTGAGCATGAATCAATCTATCTCTTGTACATATATTGAAAAAATGAAAATGTGCGGAGAAAGTGAAAGTAGGAAGTAAAAAAGCTGTGTGTTTAGATGTTGAAACTAGATGGAATTCGACTTACAAAATGTTAGAAGTAGCTGAGAAATTTGAAAAGGCTTTTCAGAAGTTAGAAGTCGATGATTCTAAGTTTCTTTCGTATTTTGATAGGAGTGAAAATGAGATTGAAAAGGGTGGGAATGAAAATGAAAAAAGTGGAGATGGGAAAAAGAAAGGAAGGGGAAAAGGCAAAGGGAATGGAATTATTGGGCCACCTGGAGAAGAAGATTGGAAGAAAGCAAGATGTTTTATCAAGTTTTTGAGGCTTTTTTATAATATAACTTTGAAGTTTTCAGGGTCATTATTGGTGACTTCTAATACTTTTTTTCGTGAGATCATGTCATTACAGACCATGATTCACAAGTTGAGTTTAAGTAATGATAACACAATGAGTGTCATGGCCATAAATATGCAATTCAAATTTGATAAATATTGGGATAATGTGGACAATTTGAATCTTTTGCTATATGTTGCTGTCATTTTGGACCCTCGTTATAAAATGAAATATGTGAAATTTTGTCTTGAGAAAAGTTATGGAAAAGAGAAGGCCAAAGAGATGTCAGATAGGGTGGAAATAACTTTGACTCGACTATATAACTACGATTATGAATGTAGTTCAACTGAAAAAAATGTAGTAGGTTTATATGGTTGGAGTCAAAATATTGGTGATGTGAACATGAACGATGAAGAGGTGGATGGTGGGGAGCTATTGAACAGCTTATTTGATAGGCATTTGGAAGAGGAAGAGAGTACAGAAAATAAGTCAGAAGTGATGAAATATTTATCGGATGATTTTGAACCTAGAGTTGATCCTTTTGATATTTTGGGTTGGTGGAAAAAAAGTTCACATAAATTTCCGGTTCTTTCTCTACTTGCTAGAGATATTTTGGCAATACCAATTTCTACTGTAGCTTCAGAATCTGCTTTCAGCACAGGTGGTCGAGTTCTTGATTCTTTTAGAAGTTCTCTTTCTCCAATGATGGTGGAAGCGCTAGTGTGTGGTCAAAATTGGTTAAGAGCAATATCGATGCCCATTGACCTTCGTCATACAATGGATGAAATAGAAAAATATGAAGAAATTGAAACAGGTAATGCTTAATATTTTTAATATTTTAATTTGTATTGTAATAATTATTAAATGATTCTAATTATTATGTTGATGCAGATTTTGTAGGTGTAAGATCTCCAATAATAGCGGAACCAATCTCACCAATCAATGAATGATTGCGAATAGAAGATATATTGTTTAAATGGAACATATATTTTTTATATTTATTTTTTTATGCATTATAATTAGAACAATTAATTTTATAGTTTAAGAATTTATATGTAATTTTAAATTTTAGGACAATATTAATTTTTTATGAAATTTTTATGTAATTTTAAATTTTATAGTATTATGATTTTATATGTATGCGGTATTTATAAAAATAAAATTAATGCTTTATATTTAAAATTACATAAATATAAATAATTTATAATTTGTATGTTTACAATATAATATAAAAAATTAATATAACCCACATAATCCGCATAAACCAACCAAACCAATATAAAAAATTTAAATCATAACCCAGCTGGTTTGGGTTGGGTTCAATCCATCTAAGAATTTAGATGGGTTGAAGAAAAAACCAGTTATAACCCACCCAACCCACATTTGAACACCCCTACTATTATATACTCTATTTAATTATTTCACTTTTCAATTAATTTATGAAAATTTATATTTCCAACTCTAATACACCGATAGTTTATTGTTACAATGATAATTATATATACATATAAATAAAAAATATAATTGATAAATGAAGTGTAAAAATAAGTTTTTCAAAGTATGTGAAAGTAAAAATATAGCTGTTATTAATATTATAGTAGGGAAGGAACAATAAGTATATATGAATATGGAATTACGAAAGTGATGTATTTATTTAGCGCGTCAAGTTTTGTAGTTTGTGAGGTTAATTAAATTCAGTGTTCAAGCAATGTGGGACCCACCTCCAACTGCTCTGCTAGGCCTATAATTTAATTTCTTTTATTTTTCCTAAATGAGGATATTAATTTTCCAAATCCAAATTACAGAATAAAGGTTTCCAATGGAAAGAATATTAGCATAATTACTGTTAGTGTTTCCTAAGATAAAAAAAAATTATTATTTATGAACCACTTTAAATAACAAAAATCCCCAAAAATAATCATAATTAAAAAACCACTTTAACAAATGACTAAAAGAATTGGGAATTCGAAATTGGAAGCTTCAACAATTGAGACAAGAGGGAGAGATGCGCGTAAAAACGACGCCGTACGATCATAGGAGGATCCACTACACGACATCATTCTTCCCCGTCTGATCTGATCCCCAACTTCCATCTACCCATGTGGAAAATATGGAAAATTTATATTTCTTTTCCTCTTTCTTAGCTTAGCAAACAAAATGTTAGCTAGGAGAGAGTATAAACCGATTAACTGATCCATTAATAATTTTATTTATTAATTTTAATTAATTACTCTATCAATTTTGATTTTTTATTAATTTTTCGGATCGATTTATTGGTTAACAACTAAAAAATTTTAACATATAAATTATAATTTGTAATATTATTTTTAATAGTTAAAAATGGTTTAAAATAAAAAATACAAATTAAATATAATTTCCATTAAAATTTAAAAGAAAAATAAAATTTTCATAATCACTTATATAAATTAAATATATTCAATATTTAAGTAATAACAGAGTGTTAATTATATACAAATAATAAAAAAATAATAATAAAAAGATAATTTCAATATTTATTTACTAAAAATATGTATTATAATAATATTTTAGAAAGTTATATATTATAATATTTATAAATTACAAACATATTGAAAATTTTAAGTGTAAAATATAATATATAAAATGTATATAAATCGGCCAGTTTTTAAAAATAAAAATTTTAAATCTAAATTTTTGGTAAGATTAAAATAAAAATCGATTCGATTTTGGATCGATTTTTTAGTTAACCAAAATTTCAATTTTTTTGCTCACCCATAATGTTAACATTATAATTAATTATTATTGATTCACTAAATATATAAACAATGAAATATAGGAAATATTTAATTCACCATAATATTAACAAACAACCAAAATCGAGATAGTAATAATATTCCAAAAGTAAATGGATGGCTAAATAATTGAAATAATGTGGTATTTATTTCCTAAGACACCCAGCTTAAATTCCCCTATGTAAAAACACATATTAAAAGAATAAATTATAACAGGACAAAAAAAAAAGCAAAATTCATTAATTAATTCGAAAGGTATAAGAATAAACAAAACTTCTATCATAAAATTTTAATCCAATTACATCCAAAAAAACCTCACAAATCTCACAATATTATTTATACACCCATTTTGAGCCTGAAAACAATAACCGTACAGATATCTTTAAGTATAGCAATTAAGGGTGCGGTAACCAAAAAAATATAATTCATTTTTGTTCATGGCACAATTGAGGTCCCTCTTTATAAGAAAAATATCTCATGGGTCCATAACACATTCAAGTCAACCCAATATAAATTAGTTTTAAATATATAAACGTACTACCCATATTTGAAAATAAAATTTTTAAAATAAAATAATAAGACTATGATTATATAAATCTTTTTATTTGTTTCCATTCATATTATCTTTTAATCTAAGTTATAAAATAAAGGAATAATATAAAAATGGATGGCTTAATAACTCAATTCATTAAGAGTATATTTCAAAATTATTTTTTGGACAAACTTACTAAATCAATGGAGGTATACATTTTAAATATCATCCAAAAATTTCTAGGTTGATATCCATGTGAAGAAATTTCAAAAGGACCGAGGAAAGGAAATAGAAAAGGTATTTAACAAGGAATAAATTTTACATTTATCTATTACAAAGGCAAATTGACGAAATATAAAATCGTCATTCACTATGTATTTTGAATTTTTAGAAGTTTTAATTTAAATGTAAAAAGTTATTGAATTAAAAAAATTATGATATAATTTGGTGAAACATAAAATATAAAATCACCCTCATATTTCATTGTTTTTAATTTTGTATTCTTTAATTTTTAGTTATTTTTGTGTTTTTATTATCTCTTTAATTTGCTATTTTTTTAATAAACTTAATATATAAATAGCTACATCATACTTGAACCCATCTATCATCCCTCCCCCTCAACTCAATGTTGTCTCAGGTGAACACCTTTAATTCAATAAGAACTTACGTTATGAATATATAAAAATTAAGTAGATGACATGGCTTGAGATTGCTGAGATGGCAATAGCAATTATACTTCACGCAGCAAATTAAGGAGCTTGATAACCGGATTGAATAATAACGCCACATGAAATAATAAATAATTAAATATATTCACCATTTCTACTCAACCATAAATAATTAAGACTCTGAAATGATCAATACCAAAAAATTGAATGTCAATGTGTTATAATAGATAAATTTAGAGATTCAATTTGTAATTTTAAAAATATAAAAATTTAATATATAAATATATAAAAATTAAAAAAATTTAATAAGTAATTTTAAAAATATAAATATTTAATCTATAAAAACGTTACAATTTAGAAACGTACGAATTATGGTAAGGATTTCAGCTTTCTTTAAAAGCTAAACTTAATTACTACATGAATTTCTTAAGAAAATATATTATAATTGGTATGATTTTTATTTGCCTACTAAGTCAATCTCCTGATAGCTTGCTCCTTTTCTGCACAGGGCCGATAGATGGATGACTTTGTCATGATCAGTCTGTAACCAAAAAGCTATACCAGGTTTCAGGAACAGTGACAGTGAGAACTCCATTCTCCATTGAAGCTGTCACCTGATTCATTTTTGCACTCTCAGGCAGCCTGAATCTCCTCAAGAACTTGCCACTGCTACGCTCAATGAGATGCCAAGTATAATTCTTATCTTCTTTCTCCACATTCCTCTTTCCACTGACATGGAGAACTCTGTCATCTTCACCCTCCACCTTGAGTTCCTTGCTTTTTGATACACCTATGCATTGGGAGGATGCAGGCTGGACATATTTATAGGAAGCAAAGGAGACTTCTTGTAATTTATTTATTATTAGTATTTTGGTTAATGAAATTTCTGGAAAGTTCTTGAAGCGTTGGGGCTTTTTCATAACATCATGAGGCTTTAGGTTCTATTTTTACATTGTTGAGCATGCTGAAGGAACCTACAGGCCTTAGCTCCTTTTTGCTCTTCGATCCACGTAGAGAAAATGTAGGATTTATTTGACTGTTAAGATAAGTTCGAAGCACTTACAATACCATCTAGCAGATGAATTGTTATTGCCTGGCCTGAATTCAGTCCAAATCTGAACCTGATATTCACATAATCGGGCTGGATGGCCCAGCCCATTTCACAACCCAAACTTGGCCATGGCCAGCTTTAATAACCTCCGAGGCCGTCAATTTCGGGAATCCCTTCAGCAAAAGAAACGCTGTAATTAACAAAAGAATGATAAATTCGTCGCCAGCGGCAAAGGCGGTTGCTGAAATCGAGGATCTTCTCATCAATATCCTCCTCCGACTAGCATCAAAATCGCTGATTAAGTTCAAATGTGTATCTAGGCAATGGCTTTGAGAGCCTTGTTTGTGTCTAATCTTAATCATTTTATCATAGCAAGTAACATATTTTTTCCTATCATGTGTTAAAGATTACGATGGTGAATGATTATCTCGTCACAATCATGTCTAGCAATTCGATTCCCTGGTTTTGATAAGCTTGTTTGTTTTCCTTTTTTATGCATATGCCATGCTAATTGTTCAACTGAGAAGTTATGCGAAGTTTCCAATGGAGGACAATGCTGGGTCTTAAATCTGTCAATGAATGCTTGTGTTGAAAGTTCAGTAACCTGCCGTACTGATCAGCTACCATTATAACAGGTATTTGAGCGTCACATTTTCTCTTTGACTTTCTTGATTTTGAGTTTTAGATGACTTTGTAGTAAATCTATTCTGGCTTCTAACATCTTAAATTCACCTCATCAAATGATTGAAAGGTTATTCCTTTAGAATCTAACTTCGAATTCAAGTGCATATTCATCCAATGGCTCTCTTTTGTTTCATTTCTTTGCACCATAGCTTTTACTGCGTTTTGTGTGGTTTCTCAACCCTTCTAAAAAGTTAAGCCCTGCTTGGATTATTGGAATTATCTTTTGAGGCACAGCAATTTCACATTCCTACAACGTTTAGATCCTTTGCTTAATTCATAGCTACCATTCAATCAATGAAGTCAGACTGTGCTCCACTAAAGATATATAATGGTTGAGTAAGAATATTTCCTGAAGTGAAAATCAAAGTCCTTAATCTACCATTGTTATAATTTGTAGTTTTTCTTGTCTTTGGCCTGAATACATCTACATATATCCAAAAACTGGCTACTCTTCTAGCTCTTTAATAGTCTTTATCATCCTCAATTTCCATGTACATTTTATGTTCACAATTAGTACACTTTTTATTGAACTTCTGGTTGCATATGGTCTCAAACTCATTAGTATCTTTCTTATAGTTGATATTACTTTTTTGATTTCATTTCATCCATTATTATTTGATTTATACCAAAATAACAAATTGATGAAAATAAAAAAAAATTATAATACAAAAATATCTAAAGTTTAAAAATTTATTCTTAAAAATCATTTTGGCTATATATAATGAACTTGTAAACCATTAGAAATCACCACAGAAATCCCTACTAACACTTCAGTTCAGCATAGAAGCTCATACAAAATTAAATAGCATGTCACCAAGTTATGTAAAATAAACGCCACATTGAAATAATATGTGGCATGATAGCCGAATTGAAATGACATATCAGACTGACACATGACATATATTATATGTGATTTAATGATGTGCTTACCTATATATGAGGTCCTAGGCTGAGTTGGAGTGAATATAGGAATTTGTGTGGATATTTTTTTATGGTTTTCATGTTTAATTTGACCTGAATCACTTTTTAGAATAATTTTTAAAAATTGAATTACTTTTGTATTATAAAATATTTTATTTTTACTACTACGTTGTTTTGTTACAAGTACAATAACTGCAGATGAAATTAATCCTTATTTTTTCTAAGCTTGCAAAGAAATTAAATTGCACAATTTAAGAGTGGGTGAGTCTTTAAAAAATAAAAAATTTAAATAAAAGAATAATAAGAAGTCGTGTAAATATTGATGTCCCACATCTATATTCGTGGAGAATATGAGGGGAAAGATCCAATTCTATATTTCCATTTTGCTTGGACTTAATGGAAAATTATGGAGTTTTGAATATTCTAAACTTACATCTACATCAAAATAATGCTTCTCATTCTTCCTCTATGGAAGTTTTGTCCTTTTTGAATGGAATGTGTCATTCTTGTATGGAAAGTGATTGGACATTCCATCCATAGATAATAGATATATTGAATTTTACACTGAAAGTTAAATTATATGTAGCTTGCTATCATTATCTATTGTTTTTGTCAAAAAAATTTCAGAAATATACGCCAATAATTACATTAGTTTCAAACATCTTTTATATTTTAAAATTCTTTGATTTTATTTGTATTTTACATATATATACTTTTCATTTTATTAATGAAAGTTTAATTAGCATAAAAAAAATATTGAAAGAGAGTGGATAATGATATACTCAAATAAACAATATTAACTAAAAGCCTTATTTAATTTACTTAAACCGCCACTCAAAATAATAGCCAAAAGAGTAAAACAAGAATATTGCAACTCAAACCAAATTATATAATAAGAAAAAGACACAAAATAAACAAATTACAAGAAAAATTGTTATTAAATAGTCTATGACTTACAAAAGAAAAAAAAAACTAAAGCAAATGATAGAACAAAAATCAATTACCAATTAGTAAAACCAGCTAAAAATACTAGTTTTAAATTTATTGAAAGAAAAGCATAGGCATAGCGAGCTAGAGAAGATAAATAAATTTTGCAATTAATATTAACTATAAGTGAAGTAAATAAATTTATTAGAGGTTATTAGAAATAAGTGAAATAAATAACTCTATTTATCATTCATTGATTAAGGAATTGGATTGAAATAAATTAATTTTGTAAAATTAGCAATGCCATGAATGTAAGATGGTGAACATGAGAATTCCACTGCCTTAGATTATTAGAGATTATTAACGTCAACTACAAGTCTATGAAAGATTCATTTGTGAACCCAAGATGCCAATTGATTTTTCAAAAGATAAGAAAATCTGAAGTGGATTTTTTTGAACTTATATCAATTTCATGATTTTAACATTTGTGGTATATATATATATATAGTTTTGTATATTATGATTGATGTTGTGTTTTAAACGGTAAGCATTCTTTCAATATCAGGCACCGGCTGGGCTTCATAGCCTTGCTTCTATATTTTAGATTAGTAAATTCGAAATATTAAAGGTGAATTAGTTTCATCAATGGTCATTGAATTTGTGGTCAAATTACACAAAAGTAATGAATTTTTTATTAATCATTTAACTTTACAAATTTATAAAAGAAAATCACTTTGATAGGTTTTCGGCAAGGGACAAGCCAAAAAGTTTAGCTGGCATGTCCAATAAGCATATCATGCATGCGTGGCATGTTGACGTGATATGGATTAATTTCACTCATAGTCACTCAATTTATGCTAAATTATGCAAAAATAACAAAAGAATTTTTTCTTTCAAAAAAGTCACAGAACTTAAAACTTTTATATACAAAAATAACTATAATCGATTTTCGATGATGACACTTGTCGGAAAATTCAGCTGGCATACTATGTCAACAATATGTGCACATGTGGATACATTGTCAGATCCACACCATCGGTGACATTTTAATTTTGACACATGTCAAAATATTATTGGATGCTGACGTGTACACATGTCAAAAAGTGACATGTCAACAGATGATGTGGATCTAATAGTGTGTCCACGTGTGCATAGATTTCTGACATGACGTGCCATTTGGATTTTTCTGCAAGTGTCATCACTGGAAACTTGTTATAGTTATTTTTATGTATAAAAATTTTAAGTTCAGTGACTTTTTTGAAAGAAAAGATTCTTTTATTATTTTTGTGCAATTTTAGCATAAGTTGAGTGATCATGAGTGAAATTAACCTTTGCCATGTGTCATACTGATGTAGTAAACATGACATGTGTCATGCTAACGTGAGTCCATGCTATATGTCACATATGCATGATATGCTAACTGGACATGCCAGCTGAATTTTTTCAAAAGTAAAAAATACAAAAAACGGAGTGGTTCGGTTTATAGATTAACTAGGTTGACTTAGATTTGATCGATATTTTAAAAATAGCAAATAAAGTCCAAAAATTACCAAAATTTGCATATATGCCTAAAATGATATGTAGAAATTTTTGGTTAAAAAATATAAATTTTTCGGTAATGCCAGTAATGGTTGAATCAAATTGATTTTATTGAATCGAATCAATAACTGACTCCGATTGGGTTAAAATTTTTTGTACAGTCTATTTTTTATGTGATAAGAATTATAGAATCAATTTTAAAGTGATTTGGATTTGAAAAGTGAGATAATTATAGAAAAATGGCATAATAGGCCTAAATAGGGCTTTTGGGTTTGAATGAGTGGGCTTTAGGTTGAACCAAAGCCCAACCCATTCAACCACTATAAAAGACAAAAGGGAACAAATATTTTGAGGGAGAGATCTTATCTCCTTAGCCTTCTTCTTCCCCCTTCATAGACGAATACACCATTGTTCCTTTTCTCTCAATTTTCTTCAAGCTTTCTCTCATTTTCTCTTACAATCCAAGCATAAGAAATAATATTCTACCTTTCTAGTTCATTATTTAAGCCTATATCCATTGTTTTGAGGAAAAGAAGAAAGAGAAACCAATGGATAAAGCTTAGGGTGTCAAAGTGAGGTAAGAGAAAATCAGGGTTTTAATTTTTTTAAAGGTGTCAACAAGTATTTTTAGGTGTCTAAAATCCATTTATGATGTCAATTTGAGCTAAAGAAATTGAAATCATAGTGTTCCTATTGATAAAGAATTCGGTCCCTTGTAGATTTCCAAAGTGGTGGACAAGTTTCTAAAGCTAAAGGTAAGAGAAATGAAGCCTAAGAAAGATAAAGCAAGCGAGAAAGGTAAGTGACTATGAAATCCATATATTTTTCTTGATTTATCATGATTTTCCTTTTATGTAACTTAGGAAAAATATAGGAAAAATGCGTGTAATTAAAATTGACATTAGAACATTGAAATTAGACCTTGAATAAGCCTATTAGGGAGCTTAATTTGATTTAAAATCATGTGTAAGGTTGAATCTCTTTGTTGGCTGAATGATGTTCTAAAAGAAATTAATGTGTATTTTATGTATTTGTGATAAATTATGCCTTAAAATGAATTTAGATATGAAATAATGTGTCCATAAATTTATTTATAATTTATGGAAATTATTTGAATATTTTTTAGAAGAAAATTTATTTATGTATAAAGTGAACTAGCTTGTTGAATTATTGAGAATTAATACAATGAATTATAGTGGTATAATTCATAAACTATTCAAAGGTGATGACACAATTGACTAACTAATGTATTGAAATGAAAAGACAATGAAAAGTATAATGTATAAATTGAAAATGATGAATTATTATAAAATAATTCATAATTTGATAAGACAATAGTTAATTGTTATAGAATAATTCACAAACTGTATAAAAATACTGAAAAAGATTGACTGACAAATTTATTATATTAAAAAAGTAAATGCAACTGTTAAAAATCTGAAAAATAATTTGAAATTTAGTAAATTTTTGTCCTTAGCAATAGTCGGGTAGTAAAAATTTAGTTCAAGATATAATTGACAAACCATAGGGATACTTATACCATGGTGCAAGTCATGAAGACTTGTTTTGCTATGGTAAGACCAGTGATCTCCCATAGTATCTGCTTGTTCTGATATGTGCTCTATGAGAAATGATCTTTATGGGTCATTTCTCAGTTTGTATGTGGCTCTGTGGGGTCCACATCCCATATATCCGGTCTGAAAATTTCTGTCAGGATTGTACTAGAAGCATATTGATAAGAATAAGTTAAAAATATAAAAAGAAAGCTAAAAGTGAAAACTGACCTAATTGAAAAGAAATAAAAAATTTAGGAGCAAAACAGTAATTTTTCCAAAAGTTGTACTTAATGAGCAAAATTGATTAAGAAATGAATAGAAAGGGTCAAATGGTAATTTAATGAACAAATAGTCCAAAAATAAGCTTTTAAAAAGAAAATGGATTAAAATGTAACTTTATATGAAAAAGTCAAAATAAAAACCAATTGATATATTGTATGCCAATTAATGATTTGAAAATAAAAAATCAGTGAACTAGTGCTAATATTGTAATTCAAGTCTAAAAATGGTAATTTCGTAATTAATTAAGAAATTAAGGATAAAAAATGAAATGTTTTATGAAAAGTTCAAACAAGGACCAAATGCAAATTTTGTATACCAAGAAGTGAATGTGGAGTGAAAATAAGTAAACTAATGGCAATTTTGTAATTAAAATGTAAAAATGTCAATTTTGTAATTAAAATGTACATGTGGCAAATTTGTAACCAAATGAAAAATTAAAGACTTAATTGAAAATTTTACCAAAGTAATGGTGTGAATTTGTATTGAATGTTAAACATATTAATAATTGTATTTTGATAAATAATTAATGAAGTTAAAGTGAAAATAAATGAACTAGTGAAAAAATCGTAATTAAAGTGTAAAAATGATAATTTTGTAATTAATTGAGAAATTAAGGATTGAATTGAAAAATTTGCCATATTAGTGGTAATTAATAGTGTAAAATGCCAAATGAAATGATAATTTCATTCAATTGACTAAATAAGAAATTTTGCATAATTAATGCAATTATGCTTGTTTGAAAAATTCTTTGATTTATAGTCACCATTGAACATATTTAATGCTTAGCACATAGTATTTATTTCATGCAGGTTTTGAATAGTAGTTGAAGCATAATACATAGTGGAGCAAAGTTTGAAGAAAAAAAGATAGTTATAAATTATTTTATGTTTTGCCATGTATATATATATTTAACTATTTGAAATAAATGATTGGATTGTATTTGATCAGTAGATTGATGCATGTGTAAATATGTGTATTTTCGGAAGTGGAATTGAATAGATGTAATTGATATGTGAATGAATGACTAAAATGTATATATATTTTGTTATGAACTGTTGTACCCTTAAGGGGCTGTGACTTGTTTATTTTTTAGGGAGATAGTTAAGTTTATAGCCGTTATACTGTCGGATTTTTGTAATCTGAATAGTAAATTTAGATGGTTATAAGTCAACAACAAGTTAGTTTGTGAATATGAATAATGGATAAGAATTGACGATCAATGAATTATTTGGTTAAGCATATGATGGTTAAGATGGAAAAAAATTTGGCTAATCGCTTAAATTCGTAGGACTGAAGTATAAATGGAATGTAATGTTTGATTGGCTATTCGGAATCACTTAAAATGTATTGATCTAATGTATCCGGTTCGAAGATTCTTACCGAATTGATACTAGGGCAAACCAAAGAAAGAAATTTAACTAAGTATTTCATAAAGGAATGAAAAATAATAAAGTGAAAGAAAAATCAATCATAAAGTATAAATGTTATAGTGAAATGTCTGATAAAATACTTAATGGCTAATTACCAAAGTAAAAGTACAAGGACAAAAAGGTGATAGTAAAATGATACAGTAGATAACCGATCGAAAATGGTGCCTACAAATAATGAATTAAAATGAAAATGAATGGAAAAATATTGACTAACAAAAATGTATACACAATATGGGTATGAGAAATTAATTAAAATAGTATTCATACTGTCAGGCACAAATTTAATATAGGAACTGAATTGTCTAAACCGTACTAAAGTGATTAAACAAAAAGGGATAGTAAAATTAGCTAGGTAATTTATGACTGCAAATATTGAAGTGAAAACTAAACCAAAATGTAATCTAATGAAATTTCAAGGACTAAACCATAAATAGACCTTAATTACGGGATTGAAATGTAGAGTAAAATAAAAGTAGATAAGAAATGAGTATAATACAAACATCTAGACTGGAATAAAGAGACACTGAGTAACATAATTGTAAAACTAAAGATTAATGTTTAAAGATATAAGTAATGATGAAATTGACAATGACAATAGTATATGATTGTAGATTAAGAAATGAATAGAAGAATTGTTAATGACTTAATTACTATAGTATAAGAAAAAAACAAATACATGCAAACTGTAAATTGTTTAATGGTCAAAAGAAAGATTAATACCGAAAAGAGTATAAAGAAAATGAAAGTATGTTAAAGTAAAAGTTTAATTGAATTAAAGAATATAATTTAATCGAAACAAAGGACACGGGAATTAATGATGACAACTGTAACAAAAGGTACTGCTACTGTTAACATAATGGACGTAATGTATTAAGTGTAACCGAAATAAAGTAAAAATAGTTACAACCGGGTACGTTGGAATCAATGTCAATGATCCAAGTGTGTTAACAAACTGAATTAATAAGAAAAGTAATAATTACTGAAAATATTCTGAAAACCAATTGAAATATAAAGTAAGATAAAAGCCAATATATCTAATGACAGATTAAAAATATAAAGTAAAAGGAAGGTTAAGCAACTATTAAATAAAAAATTAGTAACACCGAAAGTTAGAGAGAGAGGTAAGCAAAATGTTCAAAGAATAAGGTTACAAAATGAAAATGTAATGTGTGCTTGTGTGTGCATGAATGAATATGTTATTGGAAAGTCTGGGATTTGTATCCACCACTGGGCATTTTTAATGTTCAGCACGTAGTATTGCTATTCCGTGTAGGTTATGGAAGTAGAAAGTTGAAGTGACCGTAAGCTGATGTTGATCAAGAATGGGGATGCAAAGCAAGAGCGACAGTATAGACATGGCATGTATATATTCAAGCAAAACAACCAACTTAGGTATAGATAGTTATGAGTTTTATATGTAAGTATTGGTACTTTTCTATACAGAGTAGTTGTACATGGTTATTGTTACTGTTGTTTGAATGTACTGGTATGATATAAATTGATGTTTTAGAAAAAAAAAATTAGTATACTGTTTGCTATAACATCTGTAACTGTTATAGTGTGTTAACATCCGATCATCATACGTATAGCATGGTGGTATAAGGATGTTACAGTGCTCGCGACAAATATTCATAAATCTTAGTAGGAACAAATTGACAAAGAGCATTCCATCAGAATTAAAAACCCTACACGCTCTTGAAGGTTTTGATCTCAATCAAAATTTATTGGTGGATGAGATTTTACATCAATTTGGAGAACTGTATAGACTAGGGGGCTTGAACCTTTCACACAATTTGCTATCAGGCTCAATTTCAACCTGTTTCAATAATTTGTTAAGCTTGACAATATTGGACATATCATACAATGAATTGGAGAGCAAAATTCCCAATGTTAAAGCATTTTACGAGGCTCCATTTAAAGCACTTAGAAATAATGACTTAAGGTGGTAATAATACAATGCTTAAGGTGGTCTATTTCTTTTGTTTGTTTTAGTTGGAGGTTTTTTCATTCTCTGTTGAAGAATAAGAAATAAGAAAGCTAGGTCTGAGGAGGTTAGTCGTGAAGATAATTCGATGATTTTGGGGAATGATCCTGATTTGAAATATGAAAAAATCATTAAGGCAATAGAAGATTTCAATTCCACGTATTACATTGGGGAAGGAGGATGTTGTATTGTGTACAAAGCTATGGTCTCACCAAATCGAGTGGTTGCTGTGAAGAAGCGTCACCAATCCTATACTGATTTCAAAGCATTTACAAGTGACATCGCAGCAGTGACAAACATCCATCATCGGAACATTGTGAAATTAAATAGATTTTGTTCACATCCCAGACACACAATTTTCAATTATGACTTCATTGAAAGAGGAAGTTTGAGAAAGTTATTAACAAAGAAGAAGCAACAACGGAGTTGGATTGGATCAAAAGGCTAAATGTAATAGAAAGAATAATTAATGCATTATCATACATGCACCATGATTAATCTTCTCAGTTATTCATCAAGACAATACTAATAACAATGTGTTGTTGGATTCAGAATATAAGGCCCATGTTTCAGACTTCGGCGCAGGTAGCCTATTGGTTCCTGAATCATCCAATAGGATGTCATTTGCGAGCACATTTGGATACACTGCTCCAGGCGCAATAGCTTAATTTCACCTATATTAGAATTACATTAGTCATAAAATTTTTATCTCATAATTCACTATTTAATTTTATCCCTGACCAAGTTTTTCTTTTTTTTTTTTTGAGTAATCTATAATGATTGATAAAACAAGCTATATATATATATTAGAGCTAGCATATATATACAATGAAAGTGAATGAAGAATGCAATGTCTATAGTTTTGGAGTCGTGACACTTGAAATTAAAATGGGAATGCATCCAGGAGATCTCGTCTCATCTTTTACATCACCATCTTCATCTTGTCCAACAATTGGCCGTCAGACACTGCTGAAGGATGTGATAGACCAACACCTCTTGCTTCCTCATAGTAAAATAGCAGAAGTAATGAATGCAGTAAAACGGGCATTTGCATGTTTGAGTGACAATCCTGAATTTCGGCCAACAATGAGACAGATTTGTTCACAGCTGGTAGTAGCCAAATGGCTTCCTTTGACAAAACCATTCTCAGCAGTTTTTTTTTTTTTTTTTTTGATAAGCTGAAAATTTATTGAAGCAGCAAAGCCGAAAGGCTACACAAAGGCTAGAAAACCATCCTCTGCCATAGGAACAGAAGAAGAACTCAACAGAAAATCCATAGCAGCGGACAGAAGCAGCGCCTAGGAAGAAAACCAAAAAACCTAAAATTGAAAGGTAACCAGAAACAACCAAAATCTAAAAGGAGAAAAAAAAAACAACAAAAGGTTCCCATGAAGGAGGAAACTGATAGACGCTTTGCCTCGATGATGCAACCAGAGAGACAGTGGAGCTAGAAGCTGAAGAACGAGACCAGAGGCCTGACAGAAAACCGCCGACAATGACTTGCACCACCTAGAACCAGGAAAGGCCGGAGAAAAATGCACCCCGCTGATAACCATCCGAAACTGAAGAGTGAAAGCTTTCCGGAACCACTGTCAAACTCCTGCAAGCAGCAGTTACACCCTCCAGCAAAACAAACAAGCAGCAAACCAGAAAGAAGAAGACAGCAGGAACAACAGCTGAAAATAACAGACACAAGACTTCACCATTCTCAGCAGTTGAATTAGAAGAAATTTCTTTTTATGAAACCGTTACTGTCTAAAAATTTTGTGAAAACATTGTTGTATAATTTGGTTTCATCCTTTATGTTTCAATAGTTTGCTCTCCATCTTGTATCATACACTTCTTTAGTTTGATAAAAATTTCAATGCAATGCTGTTTAAATCTTCATTGCCAATTTCCTGCTAAGCTTAGTTTTATTAGGCTCAGCGTTTGATTTTCTAGATAGGGTCTAACGTAAGGATAATTAAAGGGAGTGATAAAGGGCTTATAACTGTAGTGGAACTACTTTGAAAATGACTTAAATCATTATGGTGGAACTACTTTCAGAATGATAAGCTTGCAATTGTCAAGCCCAACTCTCGAGACCCATACAGATTTAACATGTTCCTTAATATTTGTGTGTGTATATATATATGTGTGTGTATTTTTTTTTTACAAGATTAATGTGAAAACATGTATTGGCCCTTTTTATAACAATAAATTTTTTTTTTACAATTCTGAATTTGATAAAAATGCACCTATTTCCTATTTTTAAAATACAATTCTGAGCGACTTGCAATCAATTTCTTCTAGATGATGATTTTTTTTATACCATGGGTTATACGCTCATCAGTTTATTGAGAGTCTGATTTGTGCTTAAATGTAACATTTGGCAAGTAATTACTTCACCAAATTTGGCTTGAACTTGTTCAGCCTGAATCTTTTATGGTATTTGATTTATCAATTTTTCATCTGATAGACATCTAAGTTTTGTGCTATTTTTTTTTTTTTTTTTGTTGATGCAGGGGAAGTATCCATAATGCCATAAATCATTAAGCTTTTTTATATAGAGTTGGAATTGGAATGAGCAGGTATTTTTCCTGGAATACCTATTTTATAATATAATAAAGCTTATAGATGACATGAACCTGAAATTATTTTGTATGTAACATCTTATAAGACAATCCATTATAACAGAAACGAAATTGGCAAGTAATTAATTAAGCAGAGTCAATTTGCAATCACATTAAGCAGTATAGTTAGGATAGAAAAACCATATTAATATTAATAATTGTTTCCACAAAAGTCCTGTTTGGGTGGTCCTATTCCAATTGTGAAAGAAAGAAATTTCAATTTCCATCTTGTAGAACGGGGGATCAATTATTTGACAAAAACATGCACTTCACTTTATATTTTTTTTCCAGCTTTAAAGTCTAGTTTGGGTAGTCACATTGACCTGTTAATTAATTAATTTCTGTGCTTTTATTATAAATGTTTTTAATAAATTAATATTCGAATTCTAATATAAATAAAAAAAATTATTGAATTATTTCTATATAAGAAATATGATTTGATGTTATGATCCATATTTTGTAAACCCATTAGGTTTAGGATTTTATTAACTTGATAGTATATAAAATCTTGACCGTTAATTAATTTAAACTTGATAGACGTCCTAGATTTAAAGTTAATAAGTATATAAATAATTTTTTTTCTACCCTAATTATAGAGTACGCAAAAAAAAAAAAACAGAACAATCGTATTTTGACTATCCATCAAGCTACTATTATGGAAAGAGAGTTCAGGGAGAAATTAGTTCGACTAATTCGTGATCGTTGAAATCTCTAGCATCATGTCGAATTTTGCACAACGTAAGTGATATGTTAGTTTTCTATGTGATTATTATTAGGAAAAAAGTATCATTTCGTTCCTGAACTTTAATATTTTTTCGCATTAGGTCCATAAACTTTAAAATCTACATATTGGATCCTCCAATTTTTTGTGTGAAACACATTGAGTCCCTATACTACACATTGGGTCCCTGAACTTATCTATTAGAACACATTAAGTCCGAATGGATGTTAAATACATGTGACTTTAACGGAACGTGTGCTACACTGTCGTTTGTTTTCGTTCCTTTAATTTGGACTTAATGTATACTTTTCGAAAATCTCAAGGACTCAATGTATACTTTTGAAAGTATAGAGATTCAATGCAGAAAAAAAGTTAAATTTTAGGGACTAAATTGTAGATTTTGCCTTATTATTATATGCAAGATCTGAATGGATATAATATTTATGATTCAAGTCGTTTAGCAATAAGATAATAGCATTGTTTTACCAAGTCAAGCCAAGTTGTTTTCTGCTTTTAATCTTTCAAATCAATTCTGTCTCAAGTGCCTCCAATTTGGAGCCGTGAACATTGGGGCTGAACAATGATTTGTTATAATTAAACGGAATGACAAATGTTTAAGTCATTTTAAAGTAACGATAAGCCTGCAATTATCAAGCATAACTCCCTGAACCCATTCACCTGAAACCTTCAGATTTAACATGGTTCATTTTTTACTAATTTACTCCTCCGATTTCAAAGGAGAAAATTGAAAGAACGGCACATTCTGCAAATCAAAGGCATAATGTGATCAATGGATGTGACTATTTCATATTTTGAATATTGGGACCGCAGAGCATGGAGTTCAATTCAATTATTAATTCCTATAATAATTTTTTTTCCCACAAATTAGCAACGCTAAAAGTGCAAAATTGTGAGCATGAGAATTCCTTTGACTATTAAAGATGATTAAAGTTAATTACAAGTCCGTGAAAGGTTCATCTGAGAATCTAAGATGCCAATAGATTTCTCAAAGGATAAGAATATCTCACATCACCCAATGTATAATTGCCATATCATTTTACAATCAATCAACTTTATAAGTTGAACTACAAGACGGAGTAAGTGTCACGTTATCATATAAATATGAAAAATTGACCATAAAACAAAAAATTCTCATTGACTAATCAGGGATTATTTGCAAAGTTGATTGGTGAAAAAATAACATGTGTACTTAACTATCACTCTAGTGACATAAAAAAAATTAATTTTCAAATTATTTTTATTTTAATTGAAATAAAATCGAATTTTGATGATTTTTGAATTACAAATTATTTTATTGTAAACATTTAATTATAACTCCTAAAATTTGATAATCATGCACATAAATAATCCAATATTTAATATCATGAATATTGAAATTGTAGAGTATTGAGTTCAATTCAATTTTAATTCCTACGATTAATAATATCTATAAACTTAGGGAAATATTCATCATTGATCAAGGAATTGGTATAAATATAATAATTTTTTTCCACAAATTAGCAACGCCATGAGTGCAAAATGGTGAATATGAGAATTCCTTTGACTATTAGAGATTATTAAGGTTAACTACAAGTCTATAAAAGGTTCATTTGTGAACCTAAGATGCCAATGGATTTCTCTAAGGACAAGAATGGATTTTTTATACCTTATATTAATTTCTTCAATTAATTTTATCTATTGTTATTGGATTTATACGAAAATAATGAACCAGTAACAATAAAAAAAAATTGTAATATAAAAATAACTAAAATTTAAAAAATTATTCTTGAAAATCATTCAAGTCAAAATTTTTATTCCTGTAAGGAGCTAGAGTGATAGCAGGAATTTCGGTGGTGATTTTTTTTTTTTATGGTTTTAATGGTTAATTTTGACCTAAATGACTTTTAAATATAATTTTTTTGAAGTTGATTTATTTTTATTTTTATTGTTACTAATATGTTATTTTGACATAAATTCAATAACAGTGTATCAAATTAACTCTTATTTTTCTAACCATGCAGACTACACATTAATTTGCACATTTAAGAGTGACTTAGTCTTTAAAAACAATTAAGACTTTAAATAAAAGAATAATAAGAAATCGTGTAAATATATATTGATGTCACACATCCATATTTGTGGAGAAGATGAGGGGAAAGAGCCGATTCTGCTATTCCATTTTGGAAAATTATGGATTTTGGAATTTTTCTTTTTCCTGCTTTCAAATATATATATATATATATAAAGAGTTTAATCATAATGAAATTGATGTATTAATATATGACAAATGAGCTATGTCTTGGGCCTTCGGGTAGCCCATTTTCCTAGTTATTCGGGTTATCCAGAGTATGGAATATGACTTACAATGATGTCATCTCAGTAAATCCTATTCGGACAAGAATCAACAGCCTCCTACTTAATGTAGAACTCTTGTTAAGGAAGCTTAATTAGCTTGGCTTCCGACTGAGGCTACACTTGCACGCAAATGGGAGTCCAACAAAGATTTGAAGTCCTAGCTGGAGCAACGCATTGATCCTTATAAATAGTGACATTGTCAGGTATTTCTCTTTTTTAACCAAATTTACTCTATACTTCTCTTTACTGACTTGACCGTCAGAGATTTTCCTCATAGAAACCACAGTCGGATTTTCTTTGTTTTCAGGTATTTTTGAGAACAGTAAAGAACTCTCTAACATAAGTTAAACCTCCATGATAGCCCAATAAATCCGAATTGTTATTATTTGGTACGATGAGCATAGATCCTATCTCTAAAAAACATAAATTCTAAAGAGAAAAGCACCCAATCTAGAAATAACACATACCCATTTTTCTATCCTTTAAGCCCACTCCTCAAGGCACCTTCACAAATCTCCCCATTACTAGCCTACTTCCCACAACCATCACAATCCCCCTGGCCTAACTCCCTAGCTTGCCCAAACACTCCTGGTGATGTTGCCGCACCTAACGGCACAAATGCCACCTAGCCGACACCACCAACTGCTACCATAGCAAAAGCCACCGCAAACTCTGAAACCCCAAACTCCACACCCTGGTAAAATGATTAAGCACCTACGATCACTTTAACAATGGATAAATTTGATAAGCTTTTTGAGGAAAGGATGCAGAAACAATAGAATTGCAACACATTGCACTATTAGGGTAGTTTTCGCTCCCCTCTTTCCAAAGCCATACTTTATACTCCTTTTTTGAGTATAAACCTGTCTAACCTGCCAAGGGATAATGAAAGCATAGATCCTCAAGCACATGTGGATCAGTTCCACCATACCATGTTGATTAATACCATGGAAGATGTCGTGCTCTGTAAAGTTTTTTTGCAGATTCTAACATAGTCTGCCTAGATCTGGTTCAGAAATCTGCCAGAGCATTTGATAGATAACTTTCAATAGTTTATTGATATGTTTGTAGCAAAGTTCGTAGCGGCCGTACAACCAACTAAAGTCTCAGCCAACCTACATCAGGTCATCTAGGAGAAAGGAGAGCCCTTGCATAGCTATGTGGAGAGATATAATAGCTATGGACATTCAGAATTTAAATTTAGAGGTCACCATCAAGTCTCTTAATAGGAATAATGGCGTTAGGATTTTAATGACTCCTTGAGCAAAAAGCTCTCTTCTAATTTTAGCGAAGTAATGACAAGGGCTCAGAAGTATATCCAGATAGACAAAGCTAGAAGACTAAAGTACAATACCAAGATGAAGGATGACAATGAGAATTTTTAAGGAATAGGCCGGGATAAGGGAAGCTCTAAAAGGGATAATTTTCGAGATATCACTACAAGAAAATTTAAAAATAGCAACGAAATAATAGCAACGGAAATCCAATTCGTTGCTAAAATAATTTTCATTGCTAAAGTTGGTTAAACTTTGTAGATTTAGCAACAAAAATATATTTGGTTATCTTCCATGGCTAAAAATGAAGAAAATTTTTCATGCCAAATTTTACCAACGGAATCACTATACCATTGCTAAATAAGGCAGTAACAGATGGCAAAAAAAATTTTAGAACGAAAAATAGCAACGGAAAAACTTTCATTGCTAATTTAGCAACGAAATATGATTTTCGTTGCTAAAAATAATTCGGATGCTAAAGAATCAGGGTTAAAAAATTCAGTTCCAAAATGACAACGGATATTTTTTCCGTTGTTAATTTACATTTTCAATTAAAAATAGCAACACAATCTATATTCAGTTGCTAAAATAGCAACCGAAATGAAATTTCATTGCTAAATTAGCAACCAAAATAGAAGTTTGTTGCTAATTTACATTCACAATGAAAAACAGCAACGAAATTTGATTTTCGTTTCTAATTTTCATTTTCAATTAAGAATAGCAATGAAATTCTTTTTCCGTAGCTAATTTTCATTTTCAATGAAAAATAGCAATGGAATTTAATTTCGGTTGCTATTTTAGCAATTGAAATTAATTTCTATTGCTAAAGTAGCAACCGAAATAGAATTTCATTATTAATTTACATTTTCAATGAAAAATAGCAACGAAATTGGATTTCCGTTGCTAATTTTTATTTTTAATTAAAAATAGCAACGGAATTGGATTTTCGTTGCTAATTTACATTTTCAATGAAAAATAGCAACAAAATTTATTTTTTGTTGCTAAAATAGCAACAAAAATGTAAATTCCATTGGTAAATTAGGGCATTTAAGTATTTTCCATACTTGTTAGAAATATAAAATGAAATAACCCCAGTCTTGCCTCTGCTTCCCTCTTGTTCCCCCCTCTCCAACATCGATCTCCCTCTCCGTCTCCTTCCTTCACGGCGATCTCCATCTCCCTTGCCCCTCATTGCCATTCTTACATTATCAATGCCGCTTGATCCACTGCCTGCCATTATTTTTGAACTGCCATTCATCTCAAACTCATCTCTATCTTCATCATCTTCTTCACCAGCATTATAGGCATCTCCTTCCCTGTACTTCTAGCTCGCTATTTTCACGTTAGGCCTCTTTACAATAAGGCGATTCTAGTAATCAAATGTTTCACCGCTGGAGTGATTCTCTCAACCTCTTTAGTACACGTGTTTTCGGATGTGTATGATGTGCTTGCGAATTGCCACTACTCTTGCTTTTCATCAGATCTTTGAAGGAATGAAACTTGGTGGATGCATTGCTCAGGTATTTTTCAATTTTTATCCTACTTTTTTGAGGAAGATGAATTGATTCTTTACTTGTTTACTGGGTTCTTTATCTACTTATTAAATTAATTGATAATAATATGAAATTTATTAGAACACGTATTATGATTTCTTTTAGTTTTGAAGCATGCACAGTGAAGTTTTGGAATTTTTTGATTTAGATTCAATTCATTTATAAATCAAGCCATTAATACTGTAGTAAGTAAGTTTTAAATTGGGAAATTCACCATAAGCTATCAGGGTTTAATCATATTCTAAATTAATGATTCCTTTTAAGATACTTGAACTTTGAAATTCTTAAAGTTTTTAAAATGGCCTGGTTAGTTGTAAAATCTTTATTATTTTTCTTTGTTGAGTGTTTTAAACTAAATTGCACTTTTATTATTTTAAATATTAATTCCTAACCTGTTGTATTATGGTTTCCTTATGAGGTGTCATATATGCTGTTAGGAATAACTTTGTCCCAATTAGTGGAGTCCAAAGTTAAATTTTAAATAGAGAGATTTTATTGCTTACCAAACACAAATGCTTTGGATTTCTACTTATGTGCACCACCATCTAGCTTATTGAACAATAATTTATCTATTAATTAATAAAACATATGGCATTTGGACTATTTTTTGGCATCTGGCTTCCAGGCTTGACTCTTAAATTTCACTATGCCTATATTTTTCTTTCAAATTCCACCGTGCCTATTTTTTGTCATTTCTCTTCTTCCAAAATTTCATTTTCCCAAAAAAAAATCAACTCCAGTTAGCAACCCAAGTCGAATTCAGGTAAGGATTTCAAATTAAAATTCCTTCAAGCAGTGTCAATCAAATTTTGGGTCCAATAATCCCTTCTTCCTTCTTCATTCATTCCTGGTATTAGTTTGATTTTTCCCTAAATTTTTGCAATTTTTAGATTTTTTTGCCTTTCAGTTTATATTAAGTTCAAGACCTTTTATTCTTTGTTTGTTCTCAAAACATTTCTTGGTTTGCTTTATCCTTTCTAGCAAGTTCAAGTATTTATCTTTACTGTTTGATTCTAATGTCTGTGTTGTTTAACCTTAATTTTTTTCCATTGTTCTTCTTGTGAATTTGATGTGGGTTTGAAATTGAAGGCAATCGACTTGTAAATTTCGAGTTTTAGATAGGATAGAGTTGTAGGATTGATAAACTTGCTCTTAAAAGTTCAGTTTATATTCATGTACATCACCTGTTTGTTCATTTCCTTTAATGGAAATTTTGTATTAGTTTTCATGTTTTAATGTATGTTATTCAACATTCTTGCAAGGTAATTCGTCTTTAAATTGTGAATGTGAGCTGTGCAAGTTAAGTGAAAAGCCTCTTTGTTTAGCTTCTACATTGCTATTGGAACTGTGTTGGTTTTATTTTTTCTTTGGTTTTTAGTGCTTTAGATTGTGCAGGTCTATTTCTTCCTGATGTAGGCTTTACTGATGGAATCTTAGGGAAAATTTAATTCGATTGCTACAAACAGCAACGAAAAATGAATTTTATTACTATATATAGCAATGAAAATTGAATTCAGTTGCTATAAATAGCAACAGAAAATGAATTCTATTGTTAAAAATAGCAACCAAAATTTTAATGCCGTTGGTAAATATAGCAACAAAAATTGTATTTTGTTGCTAATTTAGCAACGAAAAAAGCAATTTCGTTAGTAATGTTGACCAATTCATCAAAACATATATTGGTTAGATTTAGCAATGGAATTTTAATTCTGTAGCTAAAAATAGCAATGGAAAATAAATTTGATTGCAAAAAACTACCAACCGTCAAAATTGCAATCGAAATATTCTTTTGCTATTTTTTATTAGAAATGAAAATTCAACAAATTTGGCTGCTAATTTCCATGCCATTTGATAATTTTCTTGTAGTGTATGAGAGAATCGAAAAAAACATATGTATTCTCAAAACCATACTTAGGCAATCAAAGTGAGGAACAATTCACCAAATTAAATGCCTCTCCTACATAGAGCCTATCTTGTATAAAGAAGAATGACTAGGTGAATTGGCCAAAACCCACGAGGAAATATCCAAACAGGGACCAAAGTTTATATTGCACCTTTCACAAAGACAAGGGACATAAAGCCAATGACTGTAAATAGCTTAAGAGGGAAATAAAATACTAGATCAAGAAAGGCGAGCTCAAACAATTCATTAAGGGCAACAAAACTAATGATAGATGATCACCACCCCAACAGTCGGATAAAGGGGAAAGTAGTAATAGTAGGAAAGACCTGACAAGAGTAATCCATGTGATTGCAAGTTGGAAGCATTATGATATGTTTGGAGACTTTAAAAAGCATAAAACAAAAGAAGTTTTCTTGGTTGAAGCCAATCCTTTTACCCCAACAGACACAATTCACTTCTCATTCAAAGATAAAAAAAATATCCGTCAATCCCACAATGATGCATTTGTAGTGGAAGTAATGATTAGGGATTTCCTACTACAATGAATTCTAGTAAATACGGGCAGCGCGTTTAAACTAATTACTTCGCAGGCTTACAAGTCTCTAAAAATGTCATGCCTGTTGGAAGAAGTCATAGTCCTCCTAATTAGTATTTCCAGATAACCAGTTAAGGTGGAAGGCTCGGTTAACCTGCATTTGCAGTTGGGATACAACTCCATAGTTAGGTTATGTATAATATGCTTTATAGTAGTAAATATGTTGTTATTTTACAATGTAATTTTTGGTCGATCTTTTCTAGTTATATTAAATGCTTACATTTCTATGCAGAAGTTGATTATGAAGATTCTCACCCTACAAAGGATAACTATACTTTGGGAAAACCAGACAGTGGCTTAAGAGACATACATCACTATATTGAAAGAGGCAATTCAAACACTTCCAGTAGATACACTAGACATCAAGATGGATTTAGCTTGAAAGGCAAAGCTAATAGGTTCGATGCAGGAGGTGGATCTGTTGCCAAGAAAGATAGTGAAAATAGCCTCAGAAAATACCAACTCGAAAATGAAATCATTACTAGTAGTTTTTAAATCCTATGCATATGTGTTTGTTTGGCAACCTTCAGACATAATTGGCATATCACCTGAAGTCATATCCCACTCTCTAAGCATCCAACTAGGTTGCAAATTAGTTAAATCAAAGAATTGCAATCAAACATCCAAATGGCTGTTAGCGATAAATGAAGAAAAGGACACCTTGTTGAAAAATGGGTTCATCAGAGAGGTGTTCTATTTGGATTAGTTATCTAATGTTGTGTTCATAAAGAAGTCAAGTGAAAAATGGAGAATGTGCATGGATTTCACTGACCTCAATAAAGTATGCCCCAAATATAGCTACCCATTATCAAACATCGACTTGTTAGTAGACTCAATGGCTAGATTTAAAGAATATGCTTTTTCTGGATGCCTCTGTAGATTATCATCAGATCCTTATGAAGTTGAAAGATGAAGAAAATATTCATTACCCATAGGGCAACCTATTGCTATAGAGTGATGTCGTTTAGCTTAAAAAATGTAAGAGTCGCTTATCAAAGGTTGATGAACAAGTTATTCCTAGAACAAATAGGTTGGAACACGAAAGTATGTGTCGACGATATGATTTTTAAAAGAAAAACTTTGGGAGATTTTCCAAAAGAACTCCAAAAAATATTTTAAACTTTAAAAAAGTTCTATCTTAAGTTGAAGTCGAAGAAGTTCACATTCGAAGTTTAATCTGATAAGTTCCTAGGCTTTGTAATTTCAAAGAGAGGAATAGAGGCCAATCCAACAAAGATTGAGGCCATACTAAGGAAGGAATTGCCAAAGTTAATTAAAGAAGTGAAGATACTAAATGGAAAGATTATAGCCCTTGAAAGGTTCATTTCCTACTTGGCAAAGTGGTGCCTTTTATTCTACAAGGCCCTTAAAAATTTTAAAAAACTTTTAATAGAGCTCAAAATGTCAGTCTATCTTTGTTAGTCGCTTAAAAAATTCTGGAGCTCTCCTCTGCTGCTTAGTTGACCACAACCAGTTAAAAATTTATTCATATACTTTTAAGTTTCTGAGGGAGTTGTAAGCTCAGTTTTGATAAGGAAATAGGGTACTCAGCAGTTTCCCATCTACTACAACAGTAAGGTCCTTTGAGATGCCGAACTAAGATACTTGATTCTAGATTAGTTGGCTCTGGCTTTAGTCACTTTAGCAATAAAGTTACACCTTTATTTTTATGCTCACATGGTAATCATCCAAACCAATAGTTCTTTTAAGAAAGTGATGCAAAAGCTGGAGGCATCGAAGAAGATAATCGAATGGGTAGTTCATCTGGGAGAGTTTGATGTTCAATATGAGCCATATTTTTCAATGAAAGCATAAGTATTAGCTAATTTTATGGATGAACTATATACTTCTCCTGCTGAATCAAGCAAAATAACCTGGAAGATGTACGTCGATGGAGCCATATCATCAGAAGGAGCCAAAGTAGGTGTTATGCTATCTAGTTCGGGCATAATCTCCATACAGAGAATGGTTAGGGTATCTTTTCCAGCATCCAATAATGTTACAAAATATGAAGCACTTTATTTTAGGCTATATCTCGCCTTTAAGGTAAGACCCGACTCTCTATTTATTAATTCTAACTCTCAATTAGTTGTCAGCTAGTTGCTAGGGAAATTAAAAGTTAAAGAACAAACAATGATAAAGTATCAAGATCTTGTATCTCCTTATTGGCTTAACTGGAAAAGAGTGGAAGCTCATGGATAATTGAACATATATCTTAGGATGAAAATAAGGGAGCTAACTCCTTGGCCAAATAAACATCCCTAAATGGCATGATACAAATGGATGATGTAGTATGGGCGATCATCATTGAGCCATCTTATGAGAATTACTCGATCCAATTAAATGAGTAAATGGATGGATGGCAACTGCTAATTTTTTAGTTCCTTGATATAGGTGCCCTTTTAGAAGATGAAGTTGAAGCCCGAAGAATAGTTCAACATTCCAACCTTTATTCTATTCTGGATGAAAAGTAATACAGAAGATTCTATTCATAACTTTGGTCTGAAGTTTGAAAAAAGGTAACTATATCCTTAGAGAAATCCACGAGGGCATCTACGATACTTACGAAGGAGCTCAGATAATAGCTCGAAAGGCTCTATTATAGAGGTATTATTGGCTAAAGATTGAAGTGGATGTAAAATACTTAGTGAAAAAATGTGATAAATGCCAATGGTTTGAGAAAATAATCCACCAGGGATTAGTTCGGCAAACCCTAATATACAACTCATGGCCTTTTGCGTAATGGGGGATACCGTAGATATAGTAGTAGTTGTCACTGGTCTTTGAATAAAAGCATGAAGATCCATAGTCAAATTGAATCGGATTGATGCTAAGCAATCCACATCTTTTTATCCCTTTCCTAATGTAAAGCAATTTTCAACTCTGATCCTCTAAAAGAAGGAGGTCCCCGAACTGAGCTCCTCAGTGGCACCTGCAACTCGAAGAAATCCTGCTCTTGATATCTATCCTCCATTAAAGAAGTGTTAGGAATGTGTTATCCTGGTATCAGTGTCCTTAGGCTGGGGGAAGAACTTTCCTTGTCTTTCCCGTTGGTTATCGGGTAAAGGAAATTCTTAGTAATAGCAGTGGACCACTTCACCAAATAGGTTGAAGTCAACCCTTTGGCAACCATCACCCCAACAAATATAATCAAGTTTTCCATAAGTCAATCATAATCAATTTTGACATACCACAAACTTTCATTGTTGATAACGACAAAGAGTTCGATTGTCAACCTTTCAGAATCTTTTGCAAAGACTTACAAATTTAGATCAAGTTTACATCAATCTATCATCCGCAATCAAATGGCATGTTTGAGGTGACTAATAGAACAATCTTAAAAGGATTAAAGAAGAGACTTGATGAAGTTAAAGGCCTTTGGGTGGACGAATTGGATAATGTACTATGGGCATACCGAACATCACCTCGATTGGCAACTAAAGCCACTCCTTTTTCTTTAACTTATAATGTTGAAGAAGTCATCCCCTATGAAATAGGGATGCCAAGCCCAAGGACCGAGCAATATAATGAAGAAATAAATAAGGTGTTGCTGTTATACCACTTAGATGCACTTGAAAAGAAAAAAGAGCATGCCCAGATCCGAGCAGCAACATACAAGCAAAGTATGGAATCTTACCATGATCGTAAGCTAAAACCTCAAACTTTGTGTGTAGGCAAATCAATCCTCAAAAAGGCTATCGAAGTCAAAACAACAACAGGTGTTAACAAGCTAAGCCTTAATTGGATAGATCCATTTGAAGTACATAAGGTCATAAACTTTCGAGTTTACCACCTCAAAGACATGGCTAAAAAGATCTTACTGCACTCTTGAAATATTTCCAACTTAAAGAAATACCATCAGGAACCCAGCTTAAACTGGCAAAGTTCGCCAGGAGCATAGGGTCAATAACTAAAATCAATAGTTTCACAACGAGCTTTTTCTATTAGCTCAAATCAGTAATTTCACCTTGAGCATTTTTTCTAAGCTTAAATCGACAGTTTTGCCATGAGCCCTTTCTCTTAGCTCAAATTGACAATTTCTCTAGGAGCATTTTTTTCTAAGCTTAAATTAGTAGTTTCACCATAAACACTTTTTTTCACTCACACCGATAATTTTGCCACGAGCTCTTTCTAAACTCAAATCAGTTTCACCACTAGCTTTTTTTTCCTTAGCTCAAATCAGCCATGTTTCCATGAGCACTTTTGTAATCACTTAATACAGTTCTAAAATAATGCCTAAGTTTACTTTTATGTAACAGCTCAGTTTAGTGACTAAAGCCATGAGCACATTCATTAATATAATAAATTATTCAATTCAACAGTTTAAACGATAAACATCCCCATAGTGTAATTATTTTGCTATCCTGATCTTAAGATATTTAAAAATAGTTCAACATATTGTGGTTAACTAATCTTTACAAGGTTCATTAGCAACACTCATCAATCTTAACAAATAAAAAATAGATAGAAACCATTAAAGAAAAAGTGTTTATTTTCATTGGAAGTGATTATTCATTACAAAAAAAAAAAGCTTAAGATAAAAGTGGGTCAAAAGTGATCCTAACTATTCCTCATAAGGCTCGACCTCATTAAACCATGAGAAGTTTTCACTATGAAACTTTTCCTTCAAAGCCTTAATAAGCTTGTTTCCATAGGCAATGGCCTTCTTCACAGCTAGGTCATCCACCTTTTCTTTGAGCTCAACTAGCTTTTTCTATAGCTCGACTTTCTCGACCTGACACTTTTAAAGTTCAGCCTTGAAGGCCTGGAGCTCTTCTCTTTCCTTTAGAATAGAACCTTCAGCCTTAACCAGCTTTTGAGCATGTTCTTTGATCACCTTACGGCCAACCTTTGCAACCTCTTTAGCTTTGGCTTTAATGGCAAAAGCCCGATCCCTCCAATTGCTGACCAACTTTTTGGCCTCCTTTAGCTTTCTATCAAGAACAAACACATTTTTCTATTTTTTCCTTAGCAAGCCCAGGATTTGGTTCATCTTATCAATGGTAACATTGGATATAACTACGCTCTGTATAGCAAACACATAAAAAAAGAAGAGAGAAAAGAAGATAAAAAGTATACAAATCAAATAATACCTCAATTTGATGCCTTTAAATAGCTGCAGATAGTCGATCTACTTGTAGGTTCATGAAGGATGAAACCTGCTCTAGTATGTATGTTAGCAATGAATATAAGCTTGTAAATTTAAGGTTGGAAGAGTTATAAGTCCTAAGGTTTTGCAGCCATATGCCCGAACCTCCTTTATTATCTTGCTTTCCTTATCGCTCTCTTTAGGGGTGAAGACGACCACATTTCAGGGGTACGCAAAAAGGAAGGCCCAAGTAATAGGATTGAAGGCTGTCGACAGCTGGCGAAGGCCTATTAAGAGATGTCGAGCAGGCATCGGATGTTGTGATCGCATTAAAGGAGTTATTGTTCAATGAACCTATAGTGTGTGCATTTTGCACCAAACATTTAGAATCAACCATAAGGAAGGTGCCTCAAAAGCAGTTGGAGTTAAGGCTGTATTGGCAGTTGACATTGTGCTTATTGCTTGAGTAGGGGTCGTACTGGTTTGCCTAGAGTTCTCCCTTATTTCAGCCATGAACTTCTCACTAAAAATGATTTTCCTGCTCACTTTATAAATTTTAAAAAGAGAACAATGAGAAAAATTAGACTTCCTACCATAAAAATGAGATATAAAGGGTACCTCATATCTAATTTAGGGCCACTTGAGGTGGTTAAAGGTCTAAGAAATCATAAATATTAATCTTTGTATGGGCGAGCTTCCTCCATCAATCTAAAGTCTTTTCCTCATCTTAAGTTAGCAACAAGTATTGATCATTCTTATTGATGAATTGCCTTCAAAAAGTTCGAACAGAAAACTCGTGCTTGCCCTCTATAACAAAAAAATATTTTTTCCAATTTTTTAAGGAGTCTCATTTTCTTATGAAAACATCATACCCCTCTTAAGCTTAAACAGAACAGTGGTCTTTTGACATATTATGAAGTCCAACCACATAAGTTACCTTACGCAATTGGATGGTGAGGTTGATTGTGTTTTCTAATGTCCAAATTTGTAGGGCGGTCAGGGTAAGCCAAGCATTAGGGTGTAGTTGACTTACTGTGAGGTCATAATACTTTAAAAATAAATTTAAACCAGGTTAAAAGAAGAGTGAGTGTAGCTTAGACGTCGACTTTATAAAGTATTAATTTTTTCTTGTCATTAAAATTGAAGTCAACAGTAATATGAAAGCTAGGGACTAAAAGGTTGTATTGGTCAGGTATTCCTAACCAAACTCTTAGTCCGGGAAGCTCGATGGCTTGGATTGATGGATGAACTAATACTGGGAACTCGAGGATTAGTCCTTGGTGGTTTCCTAAGTCTAGGTCAACTAGGTTGTTCAGAGGTTTCTGTGGTTGAAGTATTTAATAGAGCACTTTTTTTGGCTATGCAAGGGTTTTACGGAGCCATCTAAACACCGAAAGCTCTATAGGGGCGCTCTTAATGGATGAGCTATGAGCATAAGTGTTCAATGTGATATTATATAAGAAGCCATCTGAAATCCTAATCTCACAGGAACCTACCGACCTGTTCATTTGGAAATATAAATAAACAAAAAGGAAATACAAAAGGGAGAAGAAAAAATAAAACACTAACATGCGATGGGGGGTAAAGGAATTGGAATTAAATTTGGAAGAAAAAAAGGTGAGAAAGCAAGAGAAATAGATAAAGTACATTGGAGCAGGAAGCAAGAATGGAAGCCAAGAAAGGTGGAAATGGAAAAATGGTGAAAGGTATTTATAGAAGAGCAAGACAGTTGTATCAGAGATGCATGTATGGCTTTGATACCTCTAGGATTTGTGAAATTAATTATGCTGACAGCAGCTATGCAGAACTCGAAAAGAAACCATTATTGCCATTACTGTCATCATGTGGATCGAAGAGACATTTTTGAGTCATTATTATCACAAAGACCAAAGGGATGCATTATTTTGTTCAACCAACAGGTCTGTTTACATCTTGACGGGTGCTTAATTCTTTTCGACATAAATGTCTATCACCTGGGGCTAGGGAGGACTTATGATAATCGAGTTATGTCTTGGGCCTTTGGATAGCCCATTTTTCTAGTTATTTGGGTTATCCAAAATTTGAAATATGGCTTACAGCGACATCATCTTAGTAAATCCTATTCAAACAAGGATCAGTAGCCTCCTCGTAAGGCCTTAAAATATATCCTAATAGGATTAGTGTATAATGGAAAAAGAAATTAAAAAGGGTTCGATGTAAAAGAATCATTAATTATGCAATCAAAATGTAATTGGTATTAATACAACAGTGAAGGGCAATTTTGTAAATTATCAATTTGAGGGTAAATGTACATTATTAGTGAAGAATTGGGGATAAATGTATTAAAGGAATTTAATAAGGTGTGTATTTGATAATTAAGGTTAATAAGAAGGAGTAAAGTATAAATTTGCATTGGTCAAACTATAAACCAAAAAAGTAAGACACATTGCAATTCTAGAAAAATAAAAAGAAACCAAGAAAGGAAAAAATCTGCATTTTTTTAGGGAAGTGGCTAGCCACCTTTTAGGCTAAAGGATTTCTAAATTTTTTATGTCACTTCTCCATAAAATTCTTCCTTGAAAATCCTGCTTTTGGATTAAAAGAAAATTGGGGAAAGATGGTATAAGGTGAGTAAACCTGTAGCTTTAGGTAGAGAGTGGATTCTTTCCTCCTTATTTCTTCAATTAGTGAGTATTTTAGAGTATGTATTAATTTTATTTGAATGTTAATTGCATGGTATTGCATGATGACTATTGGATATATTAGCAAAAACAAAGGGAAAGAGAAGAAGAATTAAGCTCTAAAGGAGGTAGTTGGAGCATCAATAATTTATGGGAGTTTATATTCTTGTTTTAGGTGAATATATTTAAACCAAGTTGCTATATGCATTGTAGATGATCTATAATTGATGTTTGAGTAAAGAAATGATATTATAGTGATTGGAAAATATTATTTGTGCCTTAGAAAGTGATATAGTAAAAATCTGCTTAAGGTTCACTTGAACCTATTTCAATGTAAAGAGCATAACCCTTTTTGTAGATATCTAAATAAGGTGATTCTAGTTGGAAATGAAAGATAAGACATAGATTTGAAATTTTGTAAAAGACATCAAAATATGAATTTATCTCTAAGGTATTCGAAATTGAGTTTCACGTTGAAAGACCTTTGTTATACTATCATTTAGAGCAGTCTATTGTTTTTGTGACATCTCAAGATTTATATGTCAAAATGGAGTTATTTTTTATGTTATGAAAACTAAAGATATAGGAGAATAACTTTGTAGAAGACAATTTTGCTTGAAAATGTCATTTACTAAGTTAAAAACAACATACAAATTGAACTTGGAAATCTACCTTTAGAATTTCTAGGGTAGAATTGACCTCATGGTCAGTATTAATTTGGTAACAACCATGAGCCAATCCAGAAGTGAATGTGCACCTATCTCATGGTCAGTACATATCAAGTAATGACTATGACCCTCCCCTATTGCCTTTTAAACTTAATTATTAGGTCCCGAATTGTCATCAAAGCATACCCGAACCTTTTTTGAATACATTTAGAGTGTTTTAAACATAAAAACAAGAGTAAAATGTGAAATGAAATGAGTGTAGAGCATAAATAAATTGTTAAAATAAATTTATAGGAACATAGGATTAGAATTTATACAATTAATGAATGTAAGTGAACATGATTAATGATGTGCATAGTAATACATATTAACAAGATAATTGATAACTATGTTAAAGTATAATTGAGTAATGATGAGCATGTTGTATTGTATCTCTAGTGTAATTGAATATGAATGACATGATATAGTAATATGATTGCATGCTCTATTGAGTGTTCTAATGCCATGTTTCTAAATATATGAAGTGTGATACTCCTGAGTGATTAATGATTTATTGAAGCCTAAATTTTACATAGTAGTGTATATATAGGCATGCATATAAAGAGGATAGTGACCGTAGCTGCAAGTGTTGTCACCGAAAGGTGACTAGTGTAATGTTTTGATACCTATTGGTATCAAGTGACCCGAGACTTTTATGTCTCAAGTGTTTGATACTGCTCGTCAGTATCTAGTGTTGTACTCGTATCCACCATTTATGGAAATTCAAGCGATGGAAGTGATCTGATTAATGAATAATGATAAGTGACCAATAATGTACGTGTTTTAGTGCTTCATGGTAGTGTTAGTATTTCACATTGAATAATGAAGTGTAATTAAAGAATTGTATTGAAGTACTATAGAGTATAAAGTTGAGAAATTGTATTGAAGTGTAGTGTAATGCATGTAACTACTATGGTATATGTATGTGAGTTGTAATATGACAAAGTATATATGTTAGTTAGTTGAAAGTAATTAAAATTAACAATTATTAATTAGTGATTAATAGTGTAAATGGCTTGACGATTCAATGTGTTACCAAGGTCTCTTAGTGATATTATTAGCGTGTTTAATAAATGGTATTGCAATGTTTCTTAATGCATGTACCATTATTATAAGTGTATGTGGTTTGTAACATGAAAAGGTATGCTATTATATTATTTGCATTTGAGACTTCGAGAAGAAGTTAGTTGCATTGTTTTAAGTCCCCACTAAGCCATTGCTCAGCACGAATATTTTTCTGTGTAGGTATTCAGGTATAGATTTGAGGAGCCAGTTTTCAAGTCAACATTTATAGGCCACTATAAAGATAGCGAGTGAAGACTAATTTTAATGTCGAGTTATTTTCTATAAATGTTCAATGTAAAGGATTTGGATTATATGTAATGAATTAATTTATAATTATACTTTAAGTATGTTATATTTATATGTATAAATGTTTATTTGTACAACAATAAAGTCATAAGTAAATAAAAGGTAATAAGAGCGAGCATTACACTCCGACTTAAGGTAGAACTCTTGTTAAGGAAGCTTAGATTAGCTTCCTATTGAGGCTACACTTCTACGCAGATGGGAGTCCTATAAAGATTCGGAGTCCTAGCTAGAGTAGGGGATTGATCCTTATAAATAGCTAAATTGTCAGGTATTTCTCTCTTTTAGCTAAATTTATTCTATACTTTTGTTTACTGGCTTGACCATCGGAAATTCCTACCATCGGAACCCCGCAAGATTTTCTTTATTTTCAGGTATTTTCGAGAACAATAAAGAACTCTCTAACACAATTCGAATGATTATCAATATTTTTTTTTTGATGTACTATAGTTATCAACAAAACTATAGCTGATTCACATAATGTTTAGACTGCGTTCATAAATACCTTTTCAATCAGAAAAGCTATTACTTGGTGTATTTGTATGCATGGTTGCATACTATACAGTTTTAGAAATTGAGTTTTTTTTTTCTTTTGAAAAATTTAATCATGCCCTGTATAAATAGAAAATAATAAGAAAAATGAATTTCGGTAGTGTGCCATTAACGAAGCTGGTAAGATTTTGGTAATTTATGAGAGGGGTAAACTGGGCGTGAGTTTGAGAGAAAAGACATGATGAGCAGAAGAAGGAGATGAGGTAACAGAATTGGCTGAAATAATATGAGAAGAGAAGACAAATAAATTTTGTAATTAATATTAACTATTTAGGAAATAAGTGGAGTATTTATCATTGATTGAGGAATTGGATTGAAATAAATAAATTTTCTAAGATTAGCAATGCCAATGGCATGAATGTTAAACGATGAACATGAGAATTCCACTAACTTGGATTATTAGAGATTATTAAGGTCAAGTGCAAGTCTATGAAAGATTAGTTTGTGAACCCTATTAAAGATAAGAAAATCTAAAGTGGATTTATTAGAGTCAAATTTCACCTATGGTTACTAGACTTACGTCTAATTGTCCAAAAGTAGTTGATTTATTTTTGTGATTTAAATATTTCTGAACTTGTAACCTTTTTGCAAAAAAATCATTTTGACCGATTTTGAGCGATTAGGCGTAAGTCCAGTGATATTTAAGTCGTAAAAAATAAATTAGTTATTTTCGGGTGGTAAGTTATAAGCTCAGTGATCGTGGATGAAATTGACTCTAAAATTGCTCTATTCCTGATATTTAAAGAACAAAAAAAGCCTTTATCTCTGTAAACTCTTGTTAGGTGTCTCAATCATATATTTCTTTGATGTATTTCCATCTATTTGATTACTTTAATTGCAATAACTAATATTTATACAATAAATTAAAAACAATGTTAATTAGATGTTAGTTTATTTTATTAATACCTCAAATTATCCTCTTAACTTTTTCACCAGTCAATGTCTTGATAGAGATATTAATGATAGTATATAGAACATATATTTCATTTTTCTGATACTACTTTAAGATCCAGCTACTTCAATTAAAGCAGTACTTGACGACCTTGTATCTAAAGCAATTGCAACTCAAAGATTTCATAAACATATCTCCCTTTAATTCCCAAGTCATGATTTTCTTTATTAAGAAACCACTTCCCATACCAATTGATTTTTCAAAAGATAAGAAAATCTAAAGTTGATTTTTTTGAACTTATATTAATTTCATGATTTTAACATTTGTGGTATATATATATATATATATATATATATATATATATATATATATATATATATATATATATATATATATATATATATATATATATATATATATATATATATATATATATATATATATATATATATATATATAAGTTGTTTTCTACTCCTAATCTTTCAAATCAATTCTGTCTCAAGTGCTCCCAAGTTGGTGACGTGATCATTGGAATTAATAATTATTTAGGAACTTAGTGGAATATATTTCATCATTGATCAAGGAATTGGTATAAATATAATTTATAAAATTTATAGTGTAGATGTAAATTATTTTTTTTTCCAACAAATTAGCAACACCGTGAGTGTAAAATGGTAAACATGGAAATTCCTTTGACTATTAAATTGCAAGTCAATGAAAGGTTCATTTGTGAACCAAAGATGCCAATGGATTTTATTTTCTTCTTCAATTGAATCAGTAGTTGATGACCTATATAAAGGGTTTATAAGTAGCTTTGTAATTGCAACGCAAATATTTCATAAACATAACTCCCTTGATTCCCAAGTAATGTATTTATTTCTTGAGAAACCAGTTCCCATGTTGTCCCTCTTTTTTTTCCATCTGTTTGTTGTTTCCTTAACTGTTCACATAACTTCTTTTTCTGCTGTTAGAAATGAGGCAAGTGGTCTTTTGTGGTGGAAAGCTTCCCTTGACAATCAAAGCCAATCTATCTTATCTTCATGGGAACCAAGCACCACTCCTTGCCATTGGCATGGCATTTCCTGCAACAAAGCTGGCAGTGTCACCAGTATAAGCCTTGAAAATTCTTCTTTGAAAGGTACGCTTCAAAGTCTAAACTTCTCTTTTTTTCCAAATCTAGTAAAGCTTGACCTTTGGAACAACTCATTCCATGGGGTTATTCCTTCACATATCTCTAAACTTTCAAAACTTGTTAGCCTTGACGTGTCAAATAACAATCTCAGTGGTGCCATTCCGTGTTCTATAGCAAACTTAACAATTCTATCCATTCTTTATCTTTATAACAATCAACTCTCTGGTTCAATACCGAAAGAAATTGGAATGTTGAGATCTGCCACAGACCTTGAGTTGTCATATAATAATCTCAGTGGTGTCATTCCATGTTCCATAGGCAACTTGACAAACCTATCCATTCTGTATCTTCATCAAAATCAACTCTCCGGTTCAATACCTCAAGAAATTGGAATGTTGAGATCTATCACAGACCTTGACTTGTCAAATAATAAACTCAGCGGTGTCATTCCATGTTACATAGGCAATTTGACAAACCTATCCATTTTGTATCTTCATCAAAATCAACTCTCTGGTTCAATACCTCAAGAAATTGGAATGTTGAGATCTGTCACAGACCTTGAGTTGTCAAATAATGAACTCAGTGGTGTAATTCCATGTCCCATAGGCAACTTGACAAACCTATCCATTCTGTATCTTCATCACAATCAACTCTCTGGTTCAATACCAAAACAAATTGGAATATTGAGATCTCTCACAAAACTTGACTTGTCAAATAATACCCTTAGTGGTGCCATTCCATATTCCATAGGCAACTTGACAAACCTATCCATTCTTTATCTTGATGTCAACCAACTTTCAGGTTCAATACCTCAAGAAATCAAATATATGACAGCTCTTGTTAAATTTACATTGTATTCCAATAAATTTACAGGGACTCTTGAATCTCAATTGAACAACATAACTCACTTAGATAGCTTGCAAATCTATTCAAACAAGTTTAATGGCCACTTGCCACAAGACATACGTCTTGGTGGAAAACTTCGATATTTTTCCGTTCATGAGAATTATTTTAGTGGTCATGTGCCCAAAAGCTTGAGAAATTGCAGTAGCTTGCTGAGACTTCATCTTGAGAACAACCAACTCATAGGAAATATATCTGAAGCATTTGGTGTGCATCCACAATTAAGTTTCATGGATTTAAGTGATAACAAATTTTCTGGTGAGCTTTCTTTAAAATGGGAAAATTTCTGCAATTTGTCAACATTTCGAATCTCCAACAATAATATCTTTGGCATAATACCAGCTGAAATCGAAAAGGCACCAAAGTTGCAATTGATAGATCTCTCATCCAATAAGCTTGCAGGGGTCATTCCAGAGGAATTAAGGAAGCTAAGGTTGGTTGAACTTCACCTTGATGGTAATGAGCTCTCAGGTGGCATTCCTAACAAAATAGTAATGTTATCTACTCTTCAACGCCTTAATCTCGCAGCAAACAGTCTTAACGGAGCGATTCCAGAGCAGATTGGCAAGTGCTCGGGACTATTGTTCTTGAATCTCAGTAGGAACAAGTTGGCAAAGAGTATTCCATCACAATTATGCAACCTACACTCTTTAGAAGATCTTGATCTTAGTCAAAATTTACTGGTTGCAATTCCACAACAATTTGGAGAGCTGCAAAGACTAGAGAGATTGAACCTTTCCCACAACCGATTGTCAGGCTCAATTCCAGCAAGTTTTGATAATTTGTTAAGCTTGACAAAAGTGGACATATCATACAATGAATTGGAGGGCCAAATTCCCAACATTAAAGCTTTTCATGAGGTTCCGTTTGAAGGACTTAGAAACAATAAAGACTTATGTGGCAATAATACAATGCTTAAGGTATGCACTTTGCATAGAACGGGAAACAAAGGAGGCATCATAATTCTTCCTCCTCTCTTGGGTAGTTTGTTGCTCTTATTTGTCTTAATTGGAGGTTTCTTCATTCTCTATCAAAGAATAAGAGACAACAAAACTAAGTCAAGGGAGGTAAGCAGTGAAGCTAATAATATGATTTGGGGCCATGATCTTGATTTGCAATATGAAAACATCATTGAGGCTACTGAAGAATTCGACTCTAAATATTGCATTGGAGAAGGAGGGCATGGTATTGTGTACAAAGCTATGGTATCACAAGGTCAACCGGTTGCTGTGAAGAAGCTTCACCAATCTTGTATTGATCTCAAAGTATTTACAAGTGAGATTGGTGCATTGACAAACATCCGTCATCGAAACATTGTGAAATTACATGGGTTTTGTTCACATCCCAAACACACATTTTTGATTTATGACTTCATTGAAAGAGGAAGTTTGAGAAAGGCTTTAAGTGACAGAGTAGAAGCAATGGAGTTGGATTGGATCAAAAGGCTAAATATAATAGAAGGAATTGCTAATGCATTATCATATATGCACCATGATTGCTCTCCTGCAATTATTCATCGAGACATTACCACGAACAATGTCTTGTTGGATTCAGAATATGAGGCCCATGTATCTGACTTTGGCACAGCTAGGCTGTTGGTTCCTAACTCGTCAAATTGGACGTCATTTGCAGGCACATTTGGTTACACTGCTCCAGGTTCATATACCTTGATATCACCTGCCTATAAATTAATTATAATCACTTATTTAATTTTAAGTCACTATTTTATTCTATCTCTATCCATGTTTTTGTATTATGACTGATAATTATTGATTTGTGGTTGGATTTTGTAGAGCTAGCATATACAATGAAAGTGGATGAAAAATGTGATGTGTTTAGTTTTGGAGTCGTGACACTTGAAATAATAATGGGAAAACATCCTGGAGATCTCATCTCATCTTTGCCATCATCTTCATCTTCATCGTGTCCACCAACTGGCCAACGTACACTGCTGAAGGATGTTATAGACCAACGCCTCTTGCTTCCTTATGGTAAAATTTCTGAAGGAGTGATTAAGGCTATGAAACTTGCATTTTTATGTGTGAGTGAAAATCCTCAATTTCGGCCAACAATGAGACAAGTATGTTCGCAGCTGTTAGTAGCTAAATGGTTTCCTTTGACAAAGTCCTTCTCTGCAATAGAATTGGGTGAAATTTTTGTTTAATCTGTTGAGAAAAATATGTTTGATGTCTTGATTTAAGATTTCGTGCTTCATAATGTACTGTGTTCTTTGGCCTGTGTTAGATTGCTTCCAACTTTTCATCATTTAGAAATAGGACATCCATTGGCTGGTTTGTTGTATATATAGAATTTTGTTTAACTTTCAACCTCCGGTCCTTTAGTTATTGTAAGAGCTTGAAATGGCACTTGTGTGAATTGTATAGAATTGGTATCACTATTTTTAAATTTTAACATTATAATTATTATTGATTCACTAAATATATAAACAATGAAATACAAGAAACATTTAATTCAATTCACCATAATATTTAACAAACAACCAAAATAGTGGTAGTAAACTTGTCATATGTGGCATCTTTGGGTAGGATGTCTGAAAGAGTTCAAAAGTTTTGGAATCTAATTTTTAATTAATAGACATCTTAAATTGCTTCGGTCTATATGGAACTGGAATAGGCTTTGTATATTATGATTGATATTGTGTTTTAAACGATAACCATTCTTTCAGTATCAGGCATGGGCTGGGCTTCATAGGCTTTGCCTCTATATTAAAGATTAGTAAATATGAATGCCACAAATCTCTCTTTATTTTTCATTCGAAATTTCGGATGACCTGAAATAGTAAATTTATTTGGCACAAGTCTATCCTACGGGCAAAAAAATAAAAAATAAAATATAAAATTCACTAATTAATTTGAATGGTATAAGAAAAAAGAAAACTTCTCTCAATAAATCTTTAACTCAATTTCATCCGAAATACCTAACAAATTTCAGATAATTATCCACCCACTCTGAGCCTAAAAACAATAATCATAAAATTGCGAATCGTGCACACTACCGATTAATCATACAGACATATGTAAGTATAGCAATTAAGGTTGCTCAATAAAAAAAATCCTGCCTATGATATGATTCCCACGGCACAGTTCTCAATAATCACATAAAATCATATGAATATAAGAAGACCTAAAGAAATAAGAATAAACAAATTAGATCTCACAATCCATCCTTAACTTTAAATTAATCTTGAACTGGAAATAAATGTTTAGCCTCACAGGAACAAAACACAAAGAAAAATATGGCCAAACTGATTACAGCCACTGGAGAGAAGAAAACATCCTATATAGAGAAAATCCTAAATTAAAGGAGATATTTCCAATCTAGATAATGAAGGGAAAATAAAATTAGAGATTAAATACAATTCAAAAACTCCTAAATTGATTTTGATCAGATCCAAAATACTCATATTTCACCAATTAGATCCTATAATGGTCAAAATCACATAAACAAGTAAAAAGTTTCAATTTAAATCGAAATCAAAATCTAAAAATATGTTAAAATCAAATATAATTATATATGTAATTTCTCTTGTCAACTGCTTGTCACACTTGTCAAATGCTTGTTTTCAAGCATGAAACAAATCACAAAATCATGCTCTATCGAAAGCTCATTCACCCGGAACCAACATCTATCCAGAAGCTTGATGAAAATGGAATGCAAGACAGAAGTAAGTAAAACATCCATAAGAATTTCGCTCCTGAAGTTAATCTCTGGTTTCGTAGCAGGGTTATGTTTTTCATCCGCAATGTTTTAGTGACTGCTCTTTCGAAGAGATGGATCCATGAGTTTCTTCTGGGTATTAATGGGCGGCATCATGCATCAGCTGTTCTTGGATCGTGGTTCACGCTTTTTTAATATTATGTTTTTGTTAGTCCTATGGAGTTTATATCAGGTTACTGGCATTTTCATACTAAGGAGTGTTTATGGGTTTCTGTTAGCGTTGCTATAGTCTCTTGACAATAGCTATGCTGTACTTGTTAATTGCCTTTTGGCTCCTGCAATCATTAATAAATCCTACAGCTTATCAAAAAAAAATAGTCTCTTATCAACAAGACTCTAAACTCAATTATTCAAGCAAAAGCTTTATAGTTCTGATAAGACTATTAAATCAATGTACACACTCCCTCAGTTTTGTGCTATTTTTGTTTTATTGATGCAGGGGAAGTATCCATAATGCCATACCTATGTTTTAAATGATATATAATAAAGCTTATAAATGATATGAACCTATGGAATTATTTTGTATGCAACATCTTATAACACAATCCATTATAACAGAAACGAATGTGGCAAGTAATTAATTAAGCAGAGTCGATTTGCAATCACATTAAGCAGCATAGTTAGGATGGAAAAAAATAATAATATTAATAACTCTTTCCAGTTGTGAAAGAAAGAAATTTCAATTTCCATCTTGTAGAACGGGGCATCAGTTATTTGACTAAAACATGCACTTCACTTTATATTTTCTTTCCAGCTTTAACTTCTAGTTTGGGTAGTCACATTGACCTATAAATTATTTTGTGTATTTTTATCATAACTGTTTTTAATAAATTAATATTTTCGGGTCAATTTCACCACTTATCACCCAAAAGTAATTGATTTATTTTTTGCTACTTAAAAGTTACTGAACTTATCTGACACACGTGGAGATAAACACGAATAGGAAAATGCCTAATGTCAATCAGGTCGGATCATGCAAGAAGCACCAACTCGGTCCACTTCATTGGAGTCAGGTCAAGACAAGGAGTGACAACACTTATCACATGCCATGACAACTTGGCCACGGGTGGAGCCCCCACAAATATAAATCCATCTCCTTCCCTTTAGATATCCGATGTGGGATATGGGAAATATATAGTTTTACTTGTACTTTGTTATGTAATCTCCACCAATTCATAAGAGTATATAATACATAATCAATTCTTTTAATTTGATTCTTTTCACCCAAATCAATGTGGGATATTCGATAAGTGAAAAGTCATTTTCAAACTAAATAAAAGAAATGATTTGATGAGTGAAATGTATGCTTAGTTGATTGGATTAACCACTTTGTTAAGTAATTCCCACCAATTCATAAGAATATATAATACATAATTAATCTTTTTAATTTGATTCTTTTCACCCAAATCAATGTGAGATATTCAATAAGTGAAAATTCATTTTCAAACTAAATAAAATAAATGATTTGATAAGTGAAAAGTATGCTTAGTTGATTGGATTAAAGCTTATAAGAAGCAAAAAAAAAAAACTAGAGGCCATTGTTTTCCCATGTCCCACATCGTATAGCATGGCAAAGAAAAAGAAGCATCAAGACAGTACCATTGTTGTGCCAAGTCAAGTCAAGCCACGTTGTTTACATTTAGGATTGACTTGGACTTTGATGATCCAATTATAAATTTTGTAGTCTACACTAGAGGTGTACACAGTATGGTACAATTCGAAAATTTACAAATCTCCGTATTGTCTTGAAATTTTTGAGATTTTAAAAATTAAGTATTGTAACTATCTTGAAAATTCGAAATAATTCGGTACGGTTCTACAAAAATTCAGTACAATTCAGTACGATTCTTCGGTTTTTTCGGTACAAAATAATACAATACAATACAATCCAGTATTTCGGATAATTCAATATTTTTAAAATTTTGCATGCACATTAAATCATATTATTTAAAATGCAAAAGTTTAACAATCAGTATAGATTTCATAGTAGTAAAATTATTTTAATGATTTCAAGTATGAACTACCAATATAGATATAATATAAAATGAGTGTTACTAATGGAGTTTGTATGCATTTTTTATCTGTTGACATGAATTACATGGTGCATAAATATATTGCGTGCTATATCATCCCGTTAAAAAAGCGAATTGAAAAAAAAAGAATTAATTTCTATATATTAGAAAATAAGTACATGTCGGTCAGAAGTTTTTTCTCTCTTTATGCAATTATAATTCAATAACTAGTCAAAAGAAATAAAATTACAAAAAGTTAGAACTAGGACTGCTCATGGCTTGGGTTGGGTTAAAAATACAAAAAACCAACCTAAACCAATATAGATGGTTCAGGACAGTTTGGGACAGTTATTTTATTGTAATTTATAATGATTTGAGGTGGTTTTAAAATGGTTTGAAATAAATTAATTATTGTATTCATAATTTTTTTCAGAACTTATAAAATAAAATAATAATTATATTAAATTATAAATTGCACTAAATTTAAAAGTAAAAAATACTAAAATTATATATAAAAATTATACTAAAATATAATATCATCAATCAAATGTTCAAAAAAAAAAAGCATAAAAATGCTAACAGGTGCTAATGCCTCAATCTCAAGAACTAGAAAAAAATGATTCATAAATCTTTTTGCCTAGATAATCCGTCCATGATTTGAGTAGTTCCTAGCTTTCAGAAAACTAGAAACTGAATTAAGAAAGAAGAATTGCAATAATATACATGTTGCACACAAGAAAAGGTTAGCAAATCCTACCCCAACAATGCCATATTCAAGAGATGTTATATGTTGGAAGGGGATTTCCATCAACGCAAAAAGAGCAAATGCTGTTTCTTTCTCTGTAGGAGTTGAATTTTTGGATGCATGAGTTTTTCATTGTCCCTTCGAACCTGTTGAGCAGATATTGACTTTTTTTTTATGTATTAATTTATAGTTGTATTTGTTAATTATTATTATGATTAAACTTATCAACTTTCTAGTGGGGGAAAAAATAGAAGTACACGAAATAATTAACTTGAATTTATTAGGAAAATGCCGAATTTGACTCTATAAAAGCCGTTGCATATCAACTAAAATGATTAATTTATTGGGAAAAAAAACTAAAAGTGATTAATTTGAGTTCATGTTTTCTTTGACACTTCAAAATCATATTATATTATTATTATAGCAGAGACTGGTTATAAACTACAAATCGTTTGTTGCTTGTATGTTACTAATTAAATAATTACCTAGATAATTATTACTGTTTTGTATAAAATGATTTTCCAGCTATCTACACAGTAAAAACAAACATGCCAATCCAAACTACTTTCATTTTCAATGACGAGTGGCAGCTGTAAACATTGATTGTTAATTGTTGTCTGGCTGCTTGTTTAGTTGTCCAAACATTGAGCTAACAACGTATCTGATGAAAGAAATTATATGCATTGTCCCTCTTGCAACGAAATGATAAGCACGAAACTTAAATGGACCTTCTAAATTATGTGAGTCAGGACAGCAGCAACCAAACCATCAAATAAGCAATTGAAAATTTTCACATTAAGTAGACACAAATTCAATCAGAAATAAGCATTCAGCTGATCACTAATGCAAGTAAATACAAAACGCAATTATAACAAAATTCATCATAATCAAAACAAAAGCAATTGAAGTAAAAACAGGAGAACTGAAACAATACAATACTGATCATGGACGAAGATTTCAAAGCTTACTAATTTAAGAATTGAATAACACTAACCAAAACCAAGCTTAGCAATTCAAGCTTAAAGTGTGAGGGTTACCTGATCAGAAGTCGTCAGATTAAAGAGAAACGGCAGGGACTGTGAATTGAATTGGTGAAACAACAGAATAATGCTACTTCCACCTCCGACCTAGAGAAAAATAGGACGATGAAAAGAGAAATAAAATTCGAGATTGATTATATCAGGAACTGGGTAACCAAAATCCAATCAACGAGACGGAGAAGAGAAGCAACGATTTTGAGAGAGAGAATTTGTGTATCAAAGTGAAGATTCAGTAGGAAAATGGAAGTGAAGCTGTGGGCTGTTGTGGGTAGAAGCGGCGGTGGAAGTGAAAGGGATTGTAAATAAAGGCAACTATCTAAACCTAATCAAATAATTTATTTTTTAATGTTTTAAAAAATTATAAATTCTTTAATTCCAATTTTTATTTCCCTCCTTGAACTTAAATTTTAAAGTTCAATTTTTAACTCCCTCCATATAATTTTTAGTCAATAATTCTTGAACTGGTTGCTTTAATTGACATCAATGTTGAATTAGTATGTATAAGATCCAAATTAATTAGCATACAAATTAATCACTCCATTTTACTCGACGCTGTAATTTTTAAATTTTTATATGTATTAAAAAATTAATTGATTTTAATTTTGTATTATTATATATTTTCGTACTATTAATTATTTTTGTCACAAAGATAAAATAAAAATAGAGAGTATTTTCTTTTTTATTTTTTGGTTACAACAACATTAATTATCCCTTACCGATTTAATTTAGTAGGCTCATGACATTATATTAACTATATATAAAGCCTCTAGACTTCTCCAACATTATATAAACTATAATCAGAATTTCACATGCGTTTTATTTTTCAAGCGTGCTTAATTAGAATATCAATTGATCAAAATTTTGGTATATATAATTACATTATAAATTCGCATACTTATATAGGTATTGTGATAAAAATAGATAAATATTAATTGATTGATACTAAAAATAAAATAAATTAATTAGTATGATGGTAGTACCCTTGATGTCTATGGATATTAGAGATGGCCGGAATCCCAAAGAAGAGCCATCGGTTGGATGAAAATCCAAAAATAAAGATATAATAACTGTATATACCACACACAAATATATATATATATATAATTATTTAATTTATATTTCTATATTTAATTTAATTTTCATAAATTGAATACAATAATAGAGTTAATTAAAAAAATTAAATTGTTTAGGCCAATCTACCATCAAAACTATATCATTTTAAATATAATTGGAAAGTCTTTCAATTAATTAAATCCATCTGTCTATAATTTTTTTTAAATTTTGCTAATTTTATCTAAATATATAATAAAAATGATATCAGAGTGAGAGTTCGAATCTAAAATATACTTATATTACTCTGAAGTCCATTTAATATTTTAATTTATTATAAATTGGTTTCTAAATGTGAAACTTATTTATGCTAGTGCAGAAGAAGTTTCTCACATTTATAATTAAGCTTTTTATATGTAAAATAAACCATCCTGTATGGAAAATTGAAATTAAGAGTTACATTTAAAAGTTAATACCGCTAGAATTTAGCTTTCTGTCACAAACATAATCGGAATTTCATATGCGTTTTATTTTTCATGCGTGCTTAATTAGAATATTAATTGATCAAAATTTTGGTATATATAACAACTATATATAATTACATTATAAATTCGCATACTCATATAGATATTGTGATAAAAATAGATAAATATTAATTGATAATATTTCATTATATATACATTAATTGGTAATGTTTCATTATATATACACTCATATATAAATACATTAATTGGTAATATTTCATTATATATAATAAATATATTTAATTACATTACGAATTTAAATATTCATATAGGTATTGCTCTAAAATAGATGAGTATTAGTTAATTAATACTCAAAGTAAATAGAATTAATTGATAAAGTATTTATGTGATAAATTGCTTAACTTACATATCTATATAGATATTTAATAAATATTATTTATAAAGAAAATAAAATAATTATTGAATGATATTAAAGATATATTAAATTAAATACAAATTATTTTAATTATGTATTCATATTCATATATATAGAATAATTATTACAATAATTAAATTTATGTTTTCAATAGTTAAAATATTTAGTTTAACTTATTAACTAGTTATTATCTTAATTTTATGTATTAAAATATATAATGTAAATAATTATGAAATTAAATTTATGCAGTAAATAATTTTACACAAATTAGTAAAATTTCATCAATATAATAATTGTATATAATTGTATTGTTAATTTAAATACTCAAATGACACTAAAAATAAATGAAATTAATTGGTAAAATAATTATACACTTATACAATAATTGATAATATTTCATTATATATAATAAATATATTTAATTAAATTATTAATTTAGATATTCATAAAGGTATTGTCCTAAAAATATATAAGTATTAGTTAATTGATACTCATAGTAAATGAAATTAATTGATAAAGTACTTATATGATAAATTGATTAACTTAAATATTTATATAAAAATTTATAAAGAAAATAAAATAGTAGTTGAGTGATATTAAAGATAGATTAAATTAAATACAAATTATTTTAGTTATATATTCATATTCATATTTATATATAGAATGATTATTATAATAATTAAATTTATTTTCATAGTAATTAAAATATTTATTTTAATTTATTAACTAATTATTATCTTAATTTTGTGTACTAAAATATATAACTAAAATAATTATGAATTTAAATTTATGTAGTACGTATATAATAAAAATTATAAGTAATATTTATATATAAATTACTATTATTATATATAATAATTAATAAATATCGGTTCTTTCGGTACAATTCGATACAAGATAGTTCAGTACAGTTCAATACGGTTCTCGATTAAATATCCAGATCCATTTCAAATAAAGTCAACGGTACAATTCGGTTCGGTTATAGTCTAAAAGTCAACAGTCCAATTCAATTCTGGATCTTTTTTTCGGATCTTCGGTTTGGTACATGAAGATCCAGATCCGTATACACTCCTAGTCTATACATATGATTTGAAACTTTAGATACATTGTCTTTATTGCTTTTTTTTTCCTTTACTTTTAGCATAACACGTTTTCCATATTATTATTATTATTATTATTATTATTATTATTATTATTATTATTATTATTATTATTTTATTAACACAAAAAAAATATTTTGTATATTATGAAATGGCTTATTGATTCATTTAATACCTGTACAAAAAATTATATAAAAAATATTTTATCTGGAAAGTATAGAAAAAAGAAAAATAAAAAGGGGTATTTATCTTATATTAAAATCATGCGATTTGAAATTCAAATTTTAGCTTAACCCTTAAAAAAGAAAAAAAAAATTAGCATACTCTGTTTGTACTCCCCTTTTCCATAGTTGTTCTACTCTTTTTATAAGTATGTAGCACTTTTCTCCTCTAATTAATTATAATATTTTTAAAATTGAAAAGAAAAAAAATCAATTATTCTCTGATAATGTAGTATTTCTCTAACAAATATTATTAGCATTTTTTCAAATTTTTTATTTATAATTCCGTTTCTAATTTATCAAATGATCCATTATACTATAGTGATAAATTAATTATAAATTTTTTATTGAACTTTAATTTAGTATTGATATACAGTCTTATTGTGAATTTTTAACTTTAACTGGGTACTTTTTGACTAATTCATTATTAATAATTTACAATAAAGAATCACTTGTAATTCAAATAATCAAAAGTCTAACTACTTTTCTAATTGACTAGAGTTCAAATCCAACTCTCTTCATCCCCAAAAGTGCATAATTAAAAAAATCATTTATATAATAAATTTCCCAAAAATGCATAATTAAAAAATTATTTATATAATAAATTAAAAATCATATATACAAAAATAATAAAATTTGAGAGGAAAAGTTAAAAAACTGTATCCCATTTCCATCACTCGTATATTCAAATAGTCAGAGCTATGTGCCTATGTCCATTTGCTTCTTTATTTCAATTCAACTTCCAAAAGTATAAAGAGAAAAAAAAAAAAAATCTCTTCATCTCCTCCAGTATCTCTGCAATTTGTGGCTTTATTTATAGGAAACTCCATTCAATTGCTAACTGAGACATAGAAATTCGAGAGAAATTATTTTATTTATACGAAATAATGACCGTGTTATATTTTTAATTTTTTTTATATATATAATTCATTTTATTGTAACTATAAAATCAAATGGAATATAATTATATCACAAAGTTGACAAATTAAATAAACTCGAAAAAATTGCAAATTTATGGAAAAATATTTCAACAAATCCTAAGGAGTAGTCCTCTCAATGGGTAGGGCTCTCTGACGTTATGGATAATGGGTATGGACTTAATTTTGGAAATTTTGATTTTTCAAATTTATATATCTACCAAATTATTGTGTTCCCAATATTTTTTTTTAAAGATTAAACATTCTTTCCGTTATGAATTAAAATTCAGATGAAAAATTATCAAAAGGAATGCAACATTAAGTATTCTTAATTAGTAATAAATAAAAGAGTGAAAGCATAAAAGAATATAAGTTGTTAACTCGTAAACTACAACTCAAATTTTGATTTTTTCTTTTTGATAATAGAATTTGAGGGCGACATAGGATGTAATTTGAATTTTAATCAAATATAAAAATAAATATATTTTTAACCGACTGCACAATAATATCAAAACATTTTCAGATTTTATATACTGAGATTGGATGAAGTCAAGGGGTACCTTGGAACAAATGGAGGGCAAATGGCTTCCTTTGACAAAACCATTCTCAGCAGTTAAATTGGAAGAAATTTCTATTTATGAAACTGTCACTGTCTAAAATTTTGAGAATAAAATGGTCTGCTGCCTGCCTTGTACGATGGAGCTCTTTAATGTGATCATTTTTGCCAAAGATCAGTCCATGACATACGATGGCGTTTTGTCTTGAAATGGACAATATTTTCTGAAGTGGACAAAAAATATTCCATATTTTCTAATTGATATTGATGTTTTGACAATATTTTTGCTTGAAAATTAATGAAAATGTAAAAGCCAATTCTATCTTTTCCTTTCGCATTGAAACTTATGGAGCTTTGATTTTTCTAAACTCACATCTCCATCAACTGACGTTCTTGTCTCCAAATTTATATGATTTTATGTATAGCAGAATTTAATAAAAATGAAATTAAAGTACTATATAATAACTAATATAAATTTGGGTTTTCATTAAATGTTGTGTAGTAAATTCCAGAATTTAATTGGAATTAATTGGGCTTTGTCTGGTAACATAACCAACTTACATAACTCATGATTTTGCTTTTCTGGTGTCTTGCATTCACTTAGATAATGGGAGATAATTAGTTGGGGTGTGTTCGCAGATAATGGGGATGGTAAAGAATAGCAGTGCTGTAGTGGGGTCGTATGTATTTGGAGGGTCCTTAATGTCTAACGCGGTTTGAAGAATTTTCCAATCACGAAATGTCCCTGCAGTTTCGTGGCCTTGGGCTGCTGCTTTGACTTCTCCGTTTGTTTTTGGGTTTACTTAGTCAGTGCATGTGTATGTGTGCATGTTTTTCTTTTCTTCTGCGTATTTCTTCAATTGAGTTTTGTTTTTATTTTGAGAAACTCCACTGATCAAATGCTAGCTGAGAGATTGAAAATTGGGCAGAAATTATTTTATTAATATAAAATAATTTCTTTGTTATTTTTATGTATATATAAATCATTTTATTGTAATTATAAAGTTAAATTTGCTACGATGATATCACAAAATAAAATTGAAAAACAAGCCCAACTGTGCACTAATTAGACACTGAAAATAAATTCGAAAAAATTATGCAAATTTATGGAAAAATATTTCAGCAAATCCTAGGAGTACTTCTCTACATGGGTAGGGCTCTTGACATAAAAAAAATCCAAGTCAACCCAGCATAAATTAGTTTTAAATATATAAACATGCGACCCATATTTGAAAATAAAATAATAAGGCAATGATTATATAAATTTTTCAATTAATTTTTTGCCATTCATATCATCTAATTTATAAAATAAAGGAATAATATAAAATTGGACGGCTTAGTAACTCAATTCTTTAAGAGTATATTTCAAAATTACTTTTTAGACAAACTTACTAATTAAATAAATGGAGATCCACATTTTAAATATCATCCAAAAAACTTCTTAGTTATTATCCATGCGAAGAAGTTCCAAAAAGGACTTAGAAAAGGAAATAAATTTTATATAAATTTATGAAATATAAATGCCGGCCATTGTTCTACCAAAGAACAAAGGGTCAATTTTACCCATGGTCACTCAACTTTCGTCAAATCACCCAGAAGTAATTGAATTATTTAATGTGACATAAATGTCATGACTAAACTTATCACATTTTTGCAAAAAAAAGTTATCTTCACCGGATTTCGACAAAGACCCTCGCCAGATTGATAACATGACATGCCACGTCATATGCCTGAACACATATGACACGTTTCAGGTTTGGGTCAATTTCAGCTACGGTCACTGAACTTACAATTTATTACCAAAAAGTAACTGACTTATTTTTCGTAACTTAAATATTATTGAACTTATCATCTTTTTCCAAAAAAGTCATCTTGACCGAACACACATGGAGATAGGGGTGAGCAAATTTCGGTTCAAACTGAAAAATCGAACCAAATCTGATTTTTTAATTTGGTTTAGTTTTCAATTTTTCGTTTCGATTTCAACTTTTGAAAATTTTTTATTTTTTGGTTCGGTTTTTGAACGAAAAACCGTAGAAAAACCAAACCAAACCAAAATTGTATATAATTATATAATTTTTTGGATTTTTTAATTGAATGATTATTTTGTACATGTAAATTATCTTATTTTGAGTTGTAAATTATATGAGTACATTTATCAATTATTAATATCTATTTTTTATGTGATAATTTGGAATTTTGACTATTAAATTGAAAATCGATTAAATGAAAAAATTTATTTAACGATTTTGTTGTATTATTCATTATATATTTTGGAATTGTATCTTTAATTTGAACTTTTATTTTGTACAATTTAGATATTTTTACTTTATTATAATATGATTTATAATTTTGTATAATTTTTAGACACAATTTTTTTATTTTTTAAAAAATAATTTTAATTTTCAGTTTTCGATTAACTGACCAAACTGACTGAAAATTGTGGTTCGGTTTGATGTATTTAAATCTTAAAAGTTCGGTTTTCGATTATTTTCGATTCGGTTCGATTATTGAACAGAACCGACCATTGCACAAGGCTACATGGAGATGGATTTATTGCCACATCATCAGCTATGACATGTTAGCTATGAACACACATAAATTGCTGATGTGTCAAATATGACACATTAGCTGATAATAGTGATTTGGCTGCTGACGTGTCAAATATGAAACATTAGCTTATGATGTGAAAATAAATCCATCACCATGAGTATCGGGTCAGGATGACTTTTTTGAAAAAAAAATGATAAGTTTAGTGACATTTAAGTTACGAAAAATAAGTCAGTTACTTTTGAATGATAAATTGTAAGTTCAGTGACCGTGGCTGAAATTGATCCAAACGTGCCACGTGTGTCCAGATATTTGACATGACATGCCATGTCATCATTTCAGTGAGGGTCATTGCCAAAATCCGATGATCATGACTTTTATGCAAATATGTGATAAGTTCAGTGACATTTATGTTACAAAAAATAATTCTGTTACTTTTGGGTGATTTGACGAAAGTTGAATGACCGTGGGTGAAATTGATCTCAGAACAAAGAACCAACGGTGTTGGATGGAGACTAAAGATAAGATTGAACATTTAAAACTGACTTTGTCTTTAAAAATGAATACCTTTAAATAAAAGAAATGAAATGACTACCAAGTCAATTTTTGTTTTAATACCTCTAAATATGTTTAATAACTATTTTAAGATCCAACTGCAAGTCTATGAGAGGGGGTTAGTTTCATCCATGGTCACTGAACCTGTGATCAAATTACGCAATAATCATAAAAGAAATTTTTTTTTTCATAAAAATCACTAAACTTTGCAAATTTATATAATAAAATCATTTTAACCAGATTCTGGTGAAAAATTCACCTGAAAGTCTACGTGTTAGCACAGTATGACACGTGGCATGCTGACGTGGCAAGTTCAGATGATGACACGTGGACTTTTCGGTAACTTTTTTGCCGGAATTCGGTTAAGGTGATTTTATTATATAAATTTGCAAAATTCAGTGATTTTTATGAAAATTTTTTTTTATGATTATTGAGCAATTCTTCACAAGTTCAGTGACTATGAGTGAAATTAACCCTTATGAGAGGTTCATTTGTGAACCAAAGATGCCAAGAGAATTTTTCAAAGGACAAGAATATTAATTACATTTTGATTCTCTAACTATAATGGGACTATAGCCGATCTCATTGGCCGAAGATATGTAAGTTCTTTTGTTACCCTTTAAAGATCACTTGCTGAAGTTGGGACTATAACTAATTTTCAAATAACTCCAATTATTGTCAGTAAACTTGGGACGGAAATTAATCCGTCGCTAAGTTTAATTGCGAATTTACTGTCTTTTTGTGGTTTTAGCTTGGGTGTGAAAGTGTTTAAAAGTTTTGGAATTTAATTTTTAATTAATAGACATCTCAAAAAGTTTCAATTAGTTATTTGATTTTTTTTTATTGTGAGTATATGTGGCATAACCTACTTGTATGTCTGCTAAGTAAGCAATAACTAGTTATACTAATGTGACACGTCAATGTTGTTACCGTTAAAATGAATGTCAGCTTGATAAATAGACATCTTAGTACTGATTTCAATAGTTTGGGGGCATTTTTATTCTAAAAAAAATTTTGGTGGCATTTTAGTCTCTTTGGGAAAATATGGAAGGTATTTTAGTATATTTTTGTAAAAATATTTAATGGTGGGTCTCTCTTTTACATGGCACAATATCGGCAATATTACCTTAAAACAGACGATAAATTAATGAAAAGATATTTTAGTACCATTTTTAAAGATTAAAGGGCATTTTTATTCTAAAAAAAATTCAAGGACATTTCAACCCTGTTGATAAACAGAAAAGAAATTTTAGTACCATTTTTAAAGATTAAGGGGCACCGACTAATTAATATTGGAAAATTAATACTATTTTCATTCCAAATAGACAGATACATTTTTCTTTGTTTTTTATTTATTTCGAATTATAGCACACTTTCCATTTTAGTAAGTGTTAAATATCTATTTAACCCTTTAATGTTAGTAGCACTTATTAAAAATAACTTTCATCTTTGTTTCTACATAGTGATAGTCCTTAAGATTTTAAGATCCAACTGCGATGGATGGAGACTGAAGATAAGATTGAACATCTAAGACTGACTTCGTCTTTGAAATGTATACCAAGTCAGTTCTTGTTTTAATTGCTTCCAAATTCGTAATTAATAAGTAAAACATGAGAGGTTCATTTGTGAACAAAAGATGCCAAGAGAATTTTCAAAAGAGTTCATTAATTACATTTTTCTAACCAATTAAGATTTTAAGATCCAACTGTGATGATGTTTACTCTAGAAATGGACAACATTTTGTAAAGAAATGTTTTTTATGTTATTTAATTGATTGTCTTAATTTTATCCTCATAATTTTTTATCGATACAACTTCTTTCAATTCAAAATTAGCTTTATACTTAAATCCAACCGCATTGGACTTTAAAGCAAAAACACAATCAACTAATAAAAAGTAGTAAATAAAATAATATAGAATAGAAGAACAGATGAATAGTATCATCTTAATTTCCTAATAATATGGTCGTATCTAATGATACGCTCGAATAGAAATCACAAAGAAGCCATCATAAGACTATTGATTTTAGTATGCCTAAATAAACTAACAATGACGCCATCATAAAGCCAACACATAAGAAAATGCTATCCATATGCTTAATATCTTAATACTATCTAAATATTAAGATTCAATTGTGTAGTGAAATGTTTTACAGAGTTATGCATAGTTAAAAATATACCTGTTCATAAATTTTATTACTTGTTTGGAAAAAGAAAAAGTTTGTTTCTAAACCTTTGCCTTTTTTTTTTCTCTCTGAATTCAATTTTTTTCTCTCTGAATTCAAAGTTCTTTTATCTTTTTTTTTTTATCTAAATTTGGGCTATCGTCAATCCATTTACCGACAACAATCTTGTTCTTTTTTTTTAATTTTTATTTTTGTATTTTTTATTTTTTATGTATTTTCTTAAAAACTAATAAGGGTCTATTTGTAAAGTTAACTAGTCTCAAAATGATGTATCAATCATATATGGTGTATTTAACTATCATTCCGGTGACATAAGAAAATTGATTTTCAGATTATTTTATTTTAGTTGAAATAAAATAAAATTTAGATAATTTTTGAGTCATAAATTATTATTATTTTTTTGATAAGCTGGAAGTTTTATTAACAAACTGATAACAGTTCATGACAAACAAGCCCAGGATTAAAGAGCACAAATACAATCCACACCTAAAAACCAGCATTTTCAAAAACAGAGTTCTAACTCAAACCCTGCTGAGACGGAAAACAGTAAAGAAAGCCAAAAATGACCCTGCAGCTACCTTCTTCTGGTCTATTCAACAGCCGAAAGAATTCCTACTTAGTATTTGTGGGCTCATTAGATATCTGCAATGTAAAAGCTCAGAGAACCAATCCAACCAGAAGGGCCTATTGAAAGAATAGCAAGAACCACATATTCTGCGTCACCGAACCACTGGAAGGAGAATAGCCACCACCAATGATCATATCAACAATACAGTGGGACAGGGTTTCGCATTTTCAGTTGCTAAACAAAGCTGTCTTCAGTGCCCATTAGCTGAGCTAGTTTAAGTAAGCCAAGCAACAAGATTAGTAACCCGAGAAACACCCTGCTTAGCCAAAGTATCCGCAAAATGATTACCCTCCTTATGGACATGGGAGAAAGAGACCTTTTAAGTTTTAAAAGAGAGTTGTTTATGTCAATAAAAACCCAACCAAGTTTCCACGGTCTAGAGAGATTGGCATCCTTTAACCAAGAGACAACTGAACTGGAGTCAAGCTCGAAAAAGATCTTCGAAAATGATTGAGAAAGAGACTTTGCGGAGAGATGAAGGGCTTTTTACACAGCCAATAATTATGCAATTACAGAGTTCTTAATCCCAACATTACAGGAGAAAAGGCATAATATATAACCATTTCCATTCATCCCTCAAAATGCCACTAATGCCAGAAGGTCCAGGATTGCCAAAGGAGGAACCATCAGTGTTCCACTTGAGACAACCAAGCGGAGGTGGGATCCAATCCAATTTGGACCTGCAAGCTCGCAATAATCTGAACTTTTTTATTCCATCGGCTGCCAATTCAAGATTTTTTCCACTTAAAAAATATAAATCTTTGTGGGCTTTGATCCAAAAGGATGATCTAGCAAGGCAAAGGTGAAATAAAGAGTTCGACTCTAGCTTCTTTCTAGAAAAGACTACCGAGTTCCTTTCCAACCAAATTATCTATATGCAGGCAAGAAAGATAATACACCAAATTTTCCGTTGGTGCAATCCTTTTACAAGGCAAGGCCATTGAATTGCCAATCCAGAGAAAGAATTAGGCAGACAAAAGGAGACTCCCCACCAATTGGTAATTTTATACCAAAGCTCCATAGTTACCGAGCAAAAAACAAGAAGGTGGTCCATGTGTTCCGGCCCTATTTTACAAAGGGAGCACATAATTTCATTGGATGAGATAATGCCATGATCAGCCAATAAGGATTTGGTACCGATTCTACCCCAAAGACACTGCCATATGAAGATTTCCACTTTAGGTGGAGCTAATTTTTTCCAGAAAAGTGAAGAGAAAGGCTTGAGGTTGATTGTGCTCAAATCAGATTTTTGACTAAGGAAGAAGCAGACTTAACTGTGAAGTTCCCATTTGGGTTATTTACCCAAACCTTCCTATCCAAGATATTTCGTGAGGGAGAGAAGGGTATGAGAATTAGCATGAGATCCCTCACTTGATTCCTTTCCTAGATCATTAAAAGTCTTTGCCATTTGAGGTCCCAATTCCAACCTGTCACCGACCATACTCCAAATTCCCTAACCTTCCCATCACTAAGATTAGAAAGCCTGAAGAGTCAAGGGAATTTGTGTTTCAAGGGAACATCTAGTATCCATATGTCATGCCAAAATAAGCAGGAATCACCACAGCCAACATCAATCGCTAAACGATTGGCAAAGGAAGGTGAGGATTGATAAATGTGAATTTATCTATGATTTTAATGTGTTTTTACTATATTTTTAGGATAGTTTTATGTTAATTTAGTTGTTTTAATAGTTGGTTTCTTCAATTGATGTTTTAATTATCTATTTAAGCATTTTTTGTGTTTTTAGGACTTAATTGAAAGAAAGAAAGTTTGAAGGACTTGAATGAAGATTTGGCTTTGAGATAGCTTGGCAAGAGCTCTTTATTCACGTTATAAGGCAGAGGAAAAACACTAGGTAGAGTGGAATCACACTAGGTAGAGTGTCAATGCACTAGGTAGAGTAAAATGTTACTCTACAGAGTAAAGCAAAAGAAGAAAACAACACACTCCACCGAGTGACAACATGCTCCACCGATTGATGATGTTCTCCAAAGCACGCAAGGATTCCCAAAACTCTTAAATAAGAAGATTTTTTGTTTCTATTGGAAGACGGATGAAAAGGAAGCAAAGTTAGGTTTAAACTCTTCTTTTTAAAGATATAAAAGAAGCATTTTTTTTAGACTTGAGGGGACGGCGGCTTGGGCTTGGATTTTTCTGAGTTCTAGGTTTTTAGTTCTTCTATTTTACAATGTTTTTGACAGAGAACATGAGTAGCTAAGCTTCTAATTCCGATTCAAGGGTGAATTGATTCCAATTGTAATTTTGTGAGGCTTTGAACTCAACAAGGATTTCTTCAATCTAAGTAATTCTTATTTCCTTGTTCTTATTTTCTATGAATTATTTGTATTGATTAACTTGACACCTTAATTCAATATTAATTTTTCTATTGCTATCCATGAGTTTGTGATCCGTAATTGTCATGAATGATTGATTTTAGTAGCAAAGAATTGGCTTATGTGTGTGTGATTTCGGCTTTCCGATTTACATAGCTTGCATAATAAATTCTAGGGAAATAAAGATGCAAAATTAATTGATTTGTAGCTAACTCAATCAATTAATTTTTGTCTTAGTAATTCTCATTAACTCTTAATGCTATCATTGAAATGATATGGAACGCTATCGTGCCCAGTTAAATCAATGGTAAGATTTGATTTTAAATGCTTTGTTTGAGTCAATTACATTAGGAGAATTACTGCTTTCTATGACTTTTTTATTTAATTAATCTTGGATTGAAAAATTAATCTTTAAACCTATGATCAAAGTTGCAATTGGATGAGAATTTACACCTTTGAATTGGAAGTTTGGTAAGATTAATTTTCATTTAATTCAATATTTCTGCTTTCTGTTAATTTCTTGTTAATTTACTTTTAGTTTTAATCCAAAAATTAATAACACCCCATTTACTTTATACTTTTGTTTTCAACATTGAGAAATTAATCATCATAGTTTTCTTGGGATTCGACCTGGTTACACTATTTCTACAAGTGAGTTTAGGTGAATTAATATTTATTTTTGGAGGGCTTCGATAATCCTACCAAAAATTTGGCGTCGTTGCCGGGGAACTATATTTTTAGTTTCTCATTGTTTTATTTATTTGTTTGATTTTGTTTATGACTCGTTCTTCTCAGACCTTTGATTTGCAGTATAATCCTGAAATTGAGAAGACAGCGCGTCGATTGAGAAAAGAAGCTAGATTAAGGAAGAGGCGCCTTAAAGAAGAGTTGGAGATAAAATCAACAATTGGTGGTACTTCGATATTTGAAGAATTTGAAGAAAAAATGGCTGACATAACTCTTAAGGAGCTAGCTGCACCAGATTTGAATCAACAACCTTTATGCATTAATTTTCCTAACCTTGCAAATGACTTTGAATTAAAATCTGGTTTGATTCATTTACTTCCCTCTTTTCGTGGCTGTGCAGATGAAAATCCCCATAAACATTTGAAGGAATTCCACATTGTTTGCTCTGGAATGAAATCGCAGGGTGTGACTGAGGAGCAAATCAACCTTAGAGCTTTTCCTTTCTCTTTGAAGGATCAAGCTAAAGATTGGCTCTACTATCTTCCTTCAAGTTTCATCACTACATGGAGTGAGATGAAAAGGTTATTCTTGGAGAAATTTTTTCCTGCATCATGAGCTGCCAATATTAGAAAAGAGATTTATGGCATCACACAGATCACAGGAGAAATATTGTATGAATACTGGGAAAGGTTCAAGAGGATATGTGCTAGTTTTCCCCACCATCAAATTTTCGACAAACTCCTGATTTAATATTTTGATGAAGGACTACTACCAATGGATAGGAGTATGATCGATGCAGCAAGTGGTGGAGCCTTAGTGAACAAGACACCTCAAGAAGCCAAATTATTGATTTCAAACATGGCTGAGAATTTCCAGAAATTCGGTACAAGAAGTGGAGGATCTACCAAGCAAGTCAATGAGGTAAGTGAACTTAAAAGTCAACTTTCTGATTTAACTGCTTTAGTTCGTCAAATAGCTGTAGGGCAATTGCAAACAACAAAGGCATGTGGAATATGCTCACTTCAAGGGCATTCAACTGATATATGTCCTACATTACAACAAGAATCCACACAAGAAGCCAATGTTGCAAGAGGATTTCCTGGTCTACCTTAAAGGAAGTATGATCCCTATTCTAATCATTACAATCCTGGATGGAGGGATCATCCCAATTTTAGCTATGGAAATCAAGGAGGACAACAAAGGCCACCCCCTCAAAATTTCACTAGACCACCTCCAGTCCCTACACAGACTCAAGCTCCAACTTCAGGAATGTCTTTGGAAGATATTGTTAAAAATCTTGCTAATAATACTCTTCAATTTCAACAGGAAACAAGAACCAATATTCAGAAAACAAGGACAAGCATTCAGAATTTAGGCAACCAAATTACTCAATTGGCCACTTCAGTTAGTAAATTAGAAGCTCAAAATTCTGGGAAGTTGCCTTCACAATCGAAAGTGAATCCAAAGGAGAATTGCAGTGCAATCTCACTAAGAAGTGGAAAAGAAATTCCTTTCAGATCCACTCCATCAAAAGAAGCTGACATAGGCAAGGAAGATGAGGAAGAAGAAGCTCCCTCTAGAATGAAGTTAAAGGTAACATTCGATCCTCCTTTATCTCTTTCTTCTCACACCCCTATCCCACCATTTCCTAGCAGGTTAGCTAAACAAAAGGAAGATGAGCAAGAAAATGAGATCTTGGATACATTTAGGAGAGTGCAAATCAATATTCCTTTGTTGGATGTTGTCAAGCAAATTCCAAAATATGCAAAGTTCTTGAAGGATTTATGTACCAACAAGAGAAAAATGAAAGAAAAAGGGAAGGTTGAGGTAAGTAAGAATGTGTCCGCAATTTTGCAAAGAAATATGCCAGAAAAATGCAAGGATCCAGGTATGTTTTCATTACCATGTGTGATTGGTGAAAAGAAAGTTGAGCATGCTATGTTAGACTTAGGAGCTTCGATTAATGTAATGCCACTTTCTGTTTACCAAGAGTTGAAATTAAATGACTTGCAAAGGACTGATGTATTTATTTAATTGGCAAATCGTTCTTATATTCACCCCTAGGAATTGTTGAGGATGTTTTGGTGCAAGTAAATGAGCTTATATTTCTTGTAGACTTCTACATTTTAGAAATGGAAGGTAATCCTTCTTCGAAATCAGCTTCAATTTTGTTAGGAAGACCTTTTATGAAAACGACAAAGACAAAAATTGATGTAGATAAGGGTACCCTATCCGTTGAATTTGATGGAGAGATTGTTAAGTTTAATATTTTTGATGCCATGAAATACCCTAATGATGTGCATTCACTTTGTTAAATTGATGTAATGGATTATATTGTGTAGGATGTTCTTGCCCAAAAAAATGTTATTAGGAAACAATTTGAGATTGGTCAAAAGGTGTTGTTATACAATTCTCGTTTGAAGCTTATGCCTGGTAAGTTCCGTTCTCGTTGGATTGGCCCATTTGTTGTTACTAATGTGTTTTCCTATGGTGCAATGGAAATTAAAAGCTTGGACACCAGTCAAGTTCTTAAAGTAAATGGCCATCGGTTGAAGATTTTTCATAAGGGAAAAATTGTTCAATGTGTCATTAGCATGCATTTGACTGGCCCTCAGTACTCTGGTACCTCTTAACCAGTGAAGCGGTTTTAAAAGTCGAGCTGAGGATTAACAAAAACTCAGAACTATTTCTCTCCCTTTTTCTCGTAATAGATTTTCATTTTAACAATAGGTTTTGTTTGTGTCGTTTAAAGTTTTTTCCATTTAAAGTTTGTCTTAAGCTTTTAGGTGTCCCAAGTGTTTCATGTTATAAGGGAATGAATATCTCATGTTTTTAATAGTCTTTATCTGGAATTTTAGCAGCAGCAGAGTGCAGGAAGATCAAAATCAAGCAAAACACAAGTAATTATTAGTCCTTGATTTAATTTTTTGTGCAAAATGAAGTCTTAATCAGGTGAATATTATTGATCTTCATTATAGGGGAGGGCATGATTTTTAGTGAGGATTAGGTAAAAAAATTGCAGAGTTAAACATAATTTATTGTTGGGTTTTGGCTAAAAGCTTCTTTGTTCTTTTTGTTTGTGCCGTGTCCTCACACTCAGTGGAGTAAATTCACACTCCACCGAGTGAAATCACACTCGGTAGAGTGCGTTTTTACTCTGAAGAGTGTCATTGATTCATAAAAAAAACTCAAATTTCTTGCTTTGGTTTCCCGTGAAGTCACACTCGGTAGAGTGTGAGGACACTCCACCGAGTGTCCCTCATTCCACCGAGTGTGTGCCCTTATTTAAAGCCTTCTTCTTCATTTTATCGCACATGCCTTTTATTATTTTGCGTATTGCTAAGTGTTTGCTCGGGTTCTCTAGTTTCTACTCCACCGAGTAAGTCTTTTGCTTCTTAGATCTTCCTCCTTTATTCCATCATCACTCAAGTAAGTTTCTTTGTGCCTTTAAATTGTTTTATTTCTTTGTTGGATTTTCAATTTATTCCCCAAAGTTTTGTATTCGTATTGATTTTGAAATGAGGTCTTGCATTCTTCTTGATATGGTTTGAGATGGTTATGCTTGTCATTGAGTTAAGTGCATGTAATAGAGTATTTTGATATCAATTTGGGCTTAAGGTAGTTGACTCTTTAGGAAAACAGGCATCCTTAAATGGCATGATACAGATGGATAATGGAATCTGGGCGGTCATCATTGAGCCATCTTATATATGACACTTAATCAATCCAATTAAACGAGTAGATGGATGGATGACAACTGCCGATTTTTTAGTTCCTTGATACAGGTTCCCTTTCAAAAGATCAGGTGCAATCCAAAGGATAATTTGACATTCCAACCTTTATTCTATTCTGGATGGAAAGCAATACAGAAGGTCATATTTACACCTTTGGTCACTATGTTGAAGTTCAAAAGAAGACAACTATATCCTTAGAGAAAACCACGAAGGCATTTGTGGTGCGCACAAATGAGCTTAGACAATAGTTTGAAAGGCTCTATTATAGGGGTATTATTGGCCAAAGATGGAAGCGAAAGTAAAAGACTTAGTGAAGAAATGTGATAAATGCCAGCAGTTCGAGAAAATAATCCATCATGGATCACGACAAATCCTAATACATAGCTCGTGGCCTTTTGTACAATTGGGGATAAACATGGGCCTTTTGCACAATTGATGATAGACATACTTGGGCCTTCCCCATTAACTATCGAGCAAAGGAAATTCTTAGTAATAGTAGTGGACCACTTCACCAAATAGGTTAAAGTCGACCATTTGGCAACCATCACCCCAACAAATATAATCAAGTTCGCTCAAAAGTCAATCATAATCAGGTTCGGTATAACACACACTTTCATTGCTAATAATAAAAAATAGTTCAATTATCAATCTTTCAGGAACTTTTGTGAAGACTTGCAAATTCAGCTCAGGTTTACATCAGGCTATCATTCGCAATCAAATGGAATGATTAAGGTGACCAAAAGAACGATCTTAAAAGGATCAAAGAATAGACTTGCTGAAGCTAAAGGCCTTTGGATGGACAAACTAAATAACGTACTATAGGCACACTGAACATCAACTCAGTTGACAACTGGAGCCACTCTCTTTTCTCTAGCTTATGGTGTTGAAGCAGTCATCCCCTATGAAATAAGGATGCCAAACTTAAGGACAGAGCAATATAATGAAGAAATGAACAAGGTGTTGTTGTTATACCACTTAGATGCACTTGAAAAGAAAAGAGAGTGTGCCTATATCTGGATGACAACATACAAGCAACATATGGAATCTTACCATGATCGTAAGTTAAAGCCTCGAACTCTGTGTGAAGGCGAACCAGTCCTTAAGAAGGCTATTGAAGCCAAAACAGCAGCATGTGTTAACAAGCTAAACCCTAATTGGGTATGTCTATTTGAAGTGCATGAGTTCATGAACTTTGGAGTTTACCATGTAATGGCCTCAATAATAGATTAGCTGTGAATAGTATTTTTCAATAGTGAACAGTATTTTTCGGGCTGAAAAATACATCCGGAGGTAAAAAATATTTTATTTTACTATTAAAAAATACTGGTTACGGATAGTCCAAGGTTGAAATTTTAAGTGATTTTGAGGTCAAATAGGCATTCAAAAGTTAAAACACGAAGAATGAAGCGGTTTGGTTTTAGATTAACTAGTTTGACCATAATTTGATCGAGCCATTAAAAATAGTAAATGAAGTCTAAAAATTTGTCAAAATTTTCATATATGTTTAAAATGATGTGTAGATTATTTTGGTTGTAAAAAATAAATTTTTCGGTAATATTGATATTTTTGAATCGGATCGGTTCAATTGAACCGGATAGAAATGAACTCCGATTCGGCTAAAATTTTGTGTACAGCCTATTTTTTATGTAATAAGAATGATAAAATCATTTTTAGAGTTATTTAAGGTTAGAAATAGAGAGAATTGTTGGAAAATAGCTTTATGGGCTTATTTTGGGTTATTGGGCCTTAAAGAGTGGTTTTAGGTTGGACCAAAGCCCAATCCATTAAGACCATTATATAAGGGATGAGAAATTAGATTTTTCGGCTAGCCACATCACCTCCATCAACTCTCTTCTTCTTCCTCCATAGCCGAAACCCATTTATTCATCATTTCTTCATTTTTCTTCAAGATTTCTTTCAAATTCTCTCTCAATCCAAGCATAAGAAAGGTTATTTGGCCTCTCTAGTTGCTTGATCTAGTCTCTATCTTATTATTAGTGGAAGATAAGCTAAGAAAATCAAGTAAGAATTTATGTGTCAAATTGAGGTATGAGAAATTTAAGGGTTTAAAATTGTTTAAGGGTATTTTTTGATATTTTTGGATACCTAGATTTCATTTATGATGTTTATTTTAGCAAAAGAGAACAAAAAATAAGGTTTTGGTGGGTTATGTAATCGGCCATGGTAGGTACTCAAAGTGAAGGCAAAATTTCCAAAGCAAAAGGGAAAGAAAATGAGGTCTAGGCAAGGCTAAGGCAAGAGAAAAAGGTTAGTGGCTTCAAATCAAAGTATTTCTCATTATTTAGCATAATTTTCCTTTAGGTAAGTTAGGGAAAATTGGGTAAATGTGTGTATATTTGAAATTGACATTAGATTAGTGTAATTGGACCCTAAATAAGCTCATTAGAATGCTTAAATAAATTTTAAGGAACATTAATGATGGACTTTTTATGTTGGCCAAATTCTTTATTAGGGAAAAGTAATGTATTTAAGTTATTTTGGTGTTTTTAAGCCTTTAAATGATCATAAGCATGAAATAACATATTCATGAATTTTTATAGAATTTATGAAATTTAACTGAATATTTTTATTAAGAATTTTGTTTATGTATAAGGTGAAAAATGTTGAATTAATTCATAAAGTGATGAAAAATGGTGAATTATATTGTATTAATTCACAAACTGTGTAAAAAGAACTGAAAAAGTAATTGACCAACTGTCTGAAAAAAAAAGAATTACTGAGAGTGTTAAAAATATGTTAAATGTTTTGTAAATAAGCGTAATTGTGCCCTTAAAAATAGTGAGACAGTTAAAATCTAGCTCATGATATAATTGGCAAGCCATAAAGATGCATATACTGCGGTGCAAGTCATGGTGACTTGCTTTACTATTGTAGGATAATTGATATATATAGTATCTGTCTGTTTTGTTATCTGGTTTATAAGAAATGATCTTTTAAGAACATTTCTCAGTCTATATGTGGCCCTGTGGGGTCCACGTTCCGTATATCATGTCTGAAGATTTTCTCCTGAAGAGTACTTGGGGCATTAATGTGAAAATAAGTTAAAAAGATATAAAAGATAAGTAAAAGTAAAGTTAAAAGTGAAAAATGACCTAATTGAAAAAAATTAAAAGTTTAGGGGTAAAATTGTAATTTTATCAAAAAGTGTGGTTAATGAGTAAAAGTAATTAAGAAATGTTTATAAAGGCTAAAATGGTAATTTAAAGTTCAAATGGTCAAAAAAATAAAGTTTAGAGATTAAAATGTAATTTTACGTAAAAATATAAAGTAAAGCCAATTAATTGTTTTATATGACAAAAGTCAAAATTGAAAGTAAAAATAATAAAATTAATGATAATTTTGTAATTAAAGTGCAAAAAGGGTATATATATATGATAAAGAATTTCTGGTTATTTAGGAGTGGTATTAGGTGATAGTTGGATCTCTCCTGAAGATTTTGTGGCAAGTTGACTCGTTTAAATTGCTTTATTTTTCATCCATTTTTTAATTTATTTTATTATAGGATTGTTTATTATTATGAATTTTGATGTTTTATTATTATTATTATTATTATTATTATTATTATTATTATACAATTTTCTGTATGATAATATTTATAGGAGCATGCCACGATATCCATGTATATATACTATTCAATTGGATTAAAAATAAAAAATCCAAAATTATGTTATGTTCTTGCACATCTTTATAAAATTCATATTTGTAGAAAAATAAGAAATGTAAAAACGCAGAAAAAATAAATCCATTATTAAATTAAAAAGTTGGCCATTTTTTCTGGTGATCAGATATTAGCTTTGGCATCAGACACCAAATTCCAGTAAATAACTATTTCCATTCTTCAAAGTTATCTCTTTTTGTATTCCTTTGTACCCTTTCCTAAGTGGATGACTTCATTTCCAAATAAATTCCTCATATTTACTTACAATATATGTTTTTTCATTTGACAAAGATTATATATTTGACTTAGAATAAATCTCCAAATAAATTTCTCAAATTTTCTTCGAATCTCAAATAATTATTTTATATTTATTTAATTTCATCTTTAAAAAAAATAAAATTGACTCTAACAAGTTCTAATATAACTATCACATCAGTTCAATCAATTTTAAATGATTATTTAACTTAATTATAATTTTTGAAAAATAATAAATGATTATTTATCTTAATGTTCTAATTGGAATTAATATTTATTGTTTAAATGGAACATGTATTTTTTTATATGTATTTTTTCTTTTTTATTTATTATAATTAAATCAATTAATTTCATAGTTTAAGAATTTATATGTAATTTTAAATTACAGCTAATTGGATTACTACTGTGACAGCTAAGTAATTGAAAATAAATAAAATATATTTATCTACTCTAACAATATTTCTCTAACAAATATTACTAATGTTTCTTCTTCAAAATTCTTATTTATAATTCTGTTTCTAATTTATTAAATTTATTTTGACGTAGTGATAAATTAATTATGAATTTTCATTAAACTTTAATTTAGTATTAATAATCTTATTGTGAATTTTTAATTTTAACCGGGCACTTTTTGATTAATTCATTATTAATTATTTAAAATAGAGAATCACTTGTTATTCAAATGATTGAAAGTTTGATTACTCTTCTAATTGATTAGAGTTAGAATCTCACTCTCTTAACTCTCTCCCACTCCAAAAATGCATAATAAAAAAATATTTATATAATAAATTAAAAATAGTATATACAAAAACAATAAAAATTGAGAGGAAAAGTTAAAAAACTGTGTCCCATTTCGATCACTCATATATTCAAATAATCAGAGCTATGTGCCTATGTCCAATTGCTTCTTTATCTCAATTCAACTCCTAAAAGTATAAAGAAAAAGAAAAAGAAAAAAAAAATCTCTTCATCTCCTCCAATATTTCCGCAATTTGTGGCTTTATTAATGCGAAACTCTATTCAATTGCTAACTGTGAGATAGAAAACTGGGCAGAAATTATTTTATTAATACGAAATAATAAATGTATAAAATTAAATTGACTATAATTATACGACAAAATTGAAAAACAGGCCCAACTATGCACTAATTAGAAAGAAAAAAAAAAGAATAGTCAAAATAAACTCGAAAAAAATTATGCAAATTTACGGAATAATATTTCAGCAAATCCTACGGAGTAGTCCTGTAAATGGGTAGGGCTCTCTGATTTTTTTTTGATTTTTCAAATTTATATATCTACCAAATTATTGTGTTCCTAAGGTTTTTTAATTAAACGTTCTTTCCTCTTCTTTGGGCTTTTCAAATAAATTTATGTAAAGTTTGTAATATTGTTTTTCTTTCCCTTCCTAAATAATAATAATAACAAAAACATATATATGCATTATGAATTAAAATTCGGATGACAAATTATCAAAGGAATGAATAAAAGATTAAAAGCATAAAAGAGTACTAATTTCGTCAATTGGGAGGTTTATTTGGACTAACAAAAGAAAAATTATCATATTTGAAAAAAAAAAATGACTACTCATATACCTAACTGTTTGCGTACATTTTTGCCAATTTCCTGCTAAGCTTAGTTTTATTAGAGAAAAGCCTCTCGAGCAGTAATTGCATTTGCTGTCTTCCAAAGAAATTCCCAAGTCAAGCCATTTAGCATTAAGGCAATACCATTGTTGAACCGAGTCAAGTCAAGCCACTTTCAAACCATGATTGTGTTTCAAGTGCTTCCAAGTCCGTGCCGTGAACATTAGGCCAGAACAATAATGATTCATTTTACTAATTTACTCCTGATTTGAAAGGATCAGTTTCATATTATGAAAATTTATAGTGTAGATGTAAATAATTTTGACTATTGGAAGAAAAAATCGGACCGGATAAAGAACTGGACAACTAACTGGTTTTCAACTGGCCAGTCCGGTTTTAATAACATTGGTCGGACCAATCAAGCTTCTGTTCTTCCGGTTTTAGTCAGTCCGGTTATCTGGCTGCTGCCATAGTTTCTGCTTCTCATCATATGGAAGTTGAAAGAAATTCTCAATTTCTAGCTTCAAATCTTCCAGCAAAATATTGCTCACTTCATGATTCACTACCTGTTTTTATGTGAACCAAAGATGCCAATGGATAAGAAGATCTAAAGTGGACTTTTTTCTTTTTAGATTAATTTCTTTTTTCTAAACAATTAAGAGTTTAAGATCCATCTAAAGAGCTCTAGTATAGCCAATTCTATCATTTCCTTTTGCATGGAAAATCATGGGAGCTTTGAATTTTTTAAACTTCGATCTCCATCGATCAATTGATATTCTTTTCTTAATTGCTTCCAAATTTATATTATTTTATATATAGCAGAATTCATTTTATATAATAATTCATTTTCTAAGCCAATCAAAATTCTAGGATCCAGGTTTGTTGGATGGAGACCGAAGGACTTCATTTTCTTCTTCAATTAAAGCAGTAGTTGATGACCTTCTAGATAAAGGGTTTTATAAGTAGCTTTGTAATTGCAACTCAAACATTTCATAAACATAACTCCCCTTGATTCCCAAGTAATGTATTTATTCCTTGAAAAACCAGTTCCCATGCTGTCCCTCTTCTTTTTCCTTATTATAATTATTTTGATTCCTCATCTATTTGTTGTTTCCTTTGCTGTTCACAAAACTTCTTTGTCTGCTTTTAAAAATGAGGCAAGTGGTCTTTTGTGGTGGAAAGCTTCTCTTGACAATCAAATCCAATCTGTCTTATCTTCATGGGAACCAACCACCACTCCTTGCAATTGGTATGGCATTTCCTGCAACAAAGCTGGCAGTGTCATCAATATAAGCCTTGGAAGTTCTTCTTTGAAAGGTACGCTTCAGAGTCTAAGCTTCTCTTTTTTTCCAAATCTAATGGAGCTTGACCTTCAGAACAACTCATTCCATGGGATTATTCCTTCACATATTTCTAAACTTTCAAAACTTTAAAGTCTTGACTTGTCAAATAATAATTTCAGTGGTGTCATTTCGTGTTCTATGGTAAACTGGACAAACCTATCCTTTCTTGATCTTCATAATAACAAACTTTCTGATTCAATACCTTACGAAATTGGCATGCTGAGATCTATCACAGAGCTTGACTTGTCAAATAATAACCTCAATGGTGTTGTTCCATGTTCCATAGGCAACTTGACAAATTTATCCATTCTTTACCTTGATCACAATAAACTCTCTAGTTTAATACCTCAAGAAATTGGGAGGCTGAAATCTATCACAAAGCTTGAATTGTCAAATAACAATCTCATTGGTGCAATTCCAAGTTCTTTAGGCAACTTGACTAACCTTTCCATTCTTTATCTTGAAAACAACCAACTCTCTGGTTCAATACCTCCAGAAATTGGAAGGTTGAGATCTGTCATAGATCTTGAGTTGTCAAATAACTATCTCATTGGTGCAATTCCAAGCTCTTTGTGCAACTTGACAAACTTATCCATTCTTTATCTTCATTACAACAAACTTTCTGGTTCAATACCAAAAGAAATAGGAATGTTGAAATTTGTCACAAAACTTAGCTTGTCATATAATAATTTTAGTGGTGCAATTCCAAGTTCTGTAGGCAACTTGACTAATCTATCCATTCTTTATCTTCGAGACAACCAACTTTCTCATTCAATGTCTGAAGAAATTTTAATGCCATCATCACTTAGTGCTCTTACCCTCGACACCAATAATTTCACTGGTGTAGTTCCGGCTTCTATTGGAAACTTGACAAACTTGTTTGGTTTAGGCCTTTCAGAGAATGAATTCTTCGGAACTCTTCATTCTCAATTGGCTAACCTTACACAATTGAATTGTTTGACAATTTACTCAAATAAGTTTCATGGCCACTTGCCACAAGACATATGCCTTGGTGGAGAACTTCAGTATTTTTCTGCAAATGATAATTATTTTAGTGGTCCTTTGCCAAAAAGCCTTATTAACTGTAGTAGCTTGCCAAGACTTCATCTTAAGAACAACCGTCTCATAGGAAATATATCAGAAGCATTTGGTGTGCATCCACATTTGGATTTCATAGATTTAAGTGGCAATAAATTTTATGGCGAGCTTTCGTTGAAATGGGAAAATTTTGGCAATTTATCTACAATTCGAATCTCCAATAATAATATCTCTGGCACAATACCGATTGAAATAAAAAAGGCACCAAAATTGCAATCGATAGATCTCTCATCCAATAAGCTTATAGGGGTCATTCCAGAGGAATTAGGGCAGTTAAGGTTGGTTGAACTTCACCTTGATGGTAACAAGCTCTCAGGTGGCATTCCTAACAAAATAGTAATACTATCTACTCTTCAACGCCTTAACCTCGCAGCAAACAGTCTAAGCGGTGCAATTCCAGAGCAAATTGGGGAGTGCTCAGGACTGTTATTTTTGAATCTCAGCAGGAACAAGTTGGCCAAGAGCATTCCATCACAATTATGCAACCTACACTCTTTAGAAGATTTGGATCTTAGTCAAAATTTGTTGGTTACAATCCCACAACAGTTTGGAGAGTTGCAAAGACTAGAGAGATTGAACCTTTCCCACAACCGATTGTCAAGCTTAATTCCAGCAAGTTTCGATAATTTGTTAAGCTTGACAAAAGTGGACATATCGTACAATGAATTGGAAGGCCGAATTCCCAACATTAAAGCTTTCCATGAGGCTCCATTTGAAGCACTTGGAAACAATAAGGACCTATGTGGGAATAATACAATGCTTAAGGTATGCATTTTTCATAAAACGAGAAACAAAGTAGGCATCATAATTCTTCTTCCTCTCTTGGGTGGTTTGTTGCTATTGTTTGTCTTGATTGGAGGTTTCTTCATTCTCTATCGAAGAATAAGCGACAGCAAAGCGAAGTCAGAAGAGGTGAGTAGAGGAGCAAATAATATGATTTGGGGCCATGATCTTGATTTGCAATATGAAAACATCATTGAGGCTACTGAAGAATTTGACTCCAAGTACTGCATTGGGGAAGGAGGGTATGGGATTGTGTACAAAGCTATGGTGTCATCAAGTCGAGCGATCGCTGTGAAGAAGCTTCACCAATCTTGTACTGATCTCAAAGCATTTACAAGTGAGGTTGCTACATTGACAAACATCCGTCATCGAAACATTGTGAAATTACATGGATTTTGTTTACATTCCAAACACACATTTTTGATTTACAACTTCATTGAAAGAGGAAGTTTGAGAAAGGCTTTAAGTGACAGAGTAGAAGCAATGGAGTTGGATTGGATCAAAAGGTTAAACATAATAGAAGGAATAGCTAATGCATTATCATATATGCACCACGATTGCTCTCCTCTTATTATTCATCGAGACATTACTAGTAACAATGTGTTGTTGGATTCAGAATATGAGGCCCATGTTTCCGACTTCGGCACAGCTAGGCTGTTGGTTCCTAACTCGTCAAATTGGACGTCATTTGCAGGCACATTTGGATACACTGCCCCAGGTTCATACCTTGATATCACCTATCTATATATTAACCACATCACTTATTTAATTTTATATCTCATACTTCACTATTTTATTCTATCTCTAACCAAGTTTTTGTATTATGATTGATAATTATTGCTAGGAAGCATTGTAATTGGATTTTTATAATTTTTTTGTAGAGCTAGCATATACAATGAAAGTGAATGAAAAATGCGATGTGTATAGTTTTGGAGTCGTGACACTTGAAATAATAATGGGAAAACATCCCGGAGATCTCATTTCATCTTTTCCATCATCTTCGTCTTCATCGTGTCCACCAACTAGCCAACAGACACTGCTGAAGGATGTGATAGACCAACGCCTCTTGCTTCCTTATGGTAAAACTGCTGAAGGAGTTATGAAAGCTATGAAACTTGCATTTGTATGTACAAGTGAAAATCCTCAATTTCGGCCAACAATGAGACAAGTATGTTCGCAGCTGGTGGTAGCCAAATGGCTTCCTTTGACAAAACCATTCGCTGCAATAGAATTGGGAGAAATTTTTGTTTAAGTTTGATGTCTTGATGTAAGTTTTGGTGCTGCATATATGTTGTGGTGTTGCTGTCCCCTCTGCGACTCTGGTTGCATTATGATGCTGTTGCATAACATGGAGTATTTTGGTTCATCTCCTGGACACTTGCTGCTCTTCTTTCGTGGGAATAAATGAATTTTTGTATATCAGTTGTTGGTGCTCCTCTGTTTTCGGACTTTGTCTACCTTGTTTGGGGCTGCTACTTCTCCTTTATTTTGAGGATGGTTGTTGTTTTGTCTATTTCTTTGGTTTTGTTTTGTCAGGTATTGTAACCTGTTGTAGAGTCTGTTGTTCCCTTGGAACCTGAGGGTTTATTAATATTTTTTTGGCTTATCAAAAAAAAAAATTATTAAAACCAAATTTTCAAAACTTATATTTAATTCATTGTCTAAGCCCATCAAGATATTAGGATCCAGCTTTGTTGGATGGAGACTGAAGGATTTCATTTTCATGTTCAATTAAAGCATTCCCTTATTCTGAAGTTATTGTACAATAACTAGCTTGTCATTTAGCATTAAGATAATACCATTGTTGTACCAAGTCAAGTCAAGCCAAGTTATTTTCTACTTCTAATCTTTCAAATCAATTCTGTCTCAAGTGCGTCCAATTTGGTGCCGTGAACATTGGGCCAGAACAATAATGATTCATTTTACTAATTTACTTCTCTGATTTGAAAGGACCAAATTGGAGCCGTGAATATTGGGGTAGAATTTAATAAAAATGAGATCAAAGTACTAATATAATTATTTATTTCATGTACTAGTTACAACCAATAGTCATTTTTGTTGACTTTACATGAATAACCATCTATTTTATTATAGTCTAACTCATTATTAATTCTTTCAAAATAAATCACAGTAACATAATCTAAAAATCCTCACGTTATACTTCCTATCCTTCCCTGCAACATACTTTCAAAATAGAATTTATTTATCACTTCTTTTTTACTATTTAAAGATATTGAATTATGTTTAAGTTAAATTTTTTTTCTTTACCTGGAATGGATCGAGTTCAATTTAACCGAGACGGATTGAATTCTAGCTGGGTTAGATTCGGGTTAAATTGGTTTTTGGCCTGAATGGGTTAAGATTAGATTGGGTATTCTTAGTATGAAAAAAATTATAATTGATATAAATTTTGTATATCTACTCTTTTAGTGTAGTTAATTTCCATTGAGTCACATGAGACATGCTCATATGGATCAAAGTTTAATGGGTCATTGTGGGTTGGTTCGGATGAGCATGCTTCTGAATTACATTGGATTTGAATTAAAAAAAAAAAAAATTGAACAGAATCTTTGTACCGGGCCAAATTTGTTACCCCTATTAAATTTGAATAAATTTAAGTGTGGAGTGAATTTATAAAACCGTATTGAACAGTAAAAGCACTCCATTCTCCATTGAAGCCTTCACTTGATCCATTCTCGCATTCTCAGGCAGCCTGAACCTCCTCATGAACTTTCCACTGCTACGCTCAATGCGATGCCAATTATCATTCTTATCTTCTTTCTCCACATTCCTCTCTCCACCGATATGAAGAACTCTGTCATCGTCAATCTCCACCTTCACTTCCTCTTTCTTAAGACAGGGAAGATCAGCCTTGAAGATGTGAGTTTCTGGGGTTTCTTTCCAATCAATGCGGGCATTAACTAAACCAGAATTCTCACGAGATACAAGCGAAGAAGAAGGAAAAGTGAAGTCTCTGAATGGATCCCGCAAATCCGAAGAAGAGAAAGGATCAAAGATGCTGCTTCCTGAGTTACGAAACAAGCTTGGAATCAATGCCATCTATAATTTGAAACTGCTGACTAATGTTTCTGATAGTGATTTTACTTATAACCTGTTTCTTGTTTTTTGATATCCCTATGCATTGTAAGGATGTAGGCTGGACATATTTATAGAAAGCAGAGGAGACTTCTTGTAATTTGTCGACCAATATTGTGCTGGATCATAATTAATTGATTATTATTATTATTTCAGTTAATGAACCTTCTGGTAAATTCTTGAAGCAATGGGGCTTTGAAACGTAACCTTTAACATTTCGGATATGGGCCTTTTCGTAATATCATAAAGCCTTAGGTCCTACTTTTCCATTGTTGACCATGCTCAAGGAATCTATAGGCCTTAGCTGCTTTTTGCTTCTCGATCCACACAGACAAAATGTAGGATTTATTTGACTATTAAGATAAAATTCGAAGGACTTATTGTACCATTCAGCCGATGAATTGTTATTGTCTGGCCTGAATCCAGCCCAAATCTGAACCTGATATCTACATAATCGGGCTGGAGTTCCTCTTCAATTTGTTATTCTTTTTCCAAAGCTATGTTAATGGAGTTCCTCTTCAATTTGTTAAGCTTGACAATAGCGGACATATCATACAATGAATTGAAGAGCAAAATTCCCAGTGTTAAAGCATTTTATGAGGCTCCATTTAAAGCACTTAGAAATAATGACTTAAAGTGGCAATAATACATTGCTTAAGGCATGCACTTCTCGTAGAATGCAAAACAAAGTGAGCAAGATAATTGTTCTTCCTCTCTTGGGTGGTCTATTTCTGTTGTTTGTTTTGGTTGGAGGTTTTTTCATTCTCTGTTGAAGAATAAGAAATAAGAAAGCTAGGTCCGGGGAGGTTAGTCGTGAAGATAATTCAACAATTTTGGGGAATGATCCTGATTTGCAATATGAAAAAATCATTAAGGCAATAGAAGAGTTCAATTCCACGTATTGCAATGGGGAAGGGTATGGTATCACCAAATCGAGTGGTTGCTGTGAAGAAGCTTCGCCAATCCTATACTGATTTCAAAGCATTTACAAGTGACATCGCAGCAGTGACAAACATCCATCATCGGAACATTGTGAAATTAAATAGATTTTGTTCACATCCCAGACACATTTTTCATTTATGACTTCATTGAAAAAGGAAGTTTGAGAAAGATATTAACAAAGAAGAAGCAACAACGGAGTTGGATTGGATCAAAAGGCTAAATATAATAGAAAGAATAACTAATGGATTATCATACATGCACCATGATTGATCTTCTTAGTTATTCATCGAGACATTACCAGTAACAGTGTGTTGTTGGATTCAGAATATAAGGCCCATGTTCTTGTCCAATTGGATGTCATTTGCGAGCACATTTGGATACACTGCTCCAGGAGCAATACCTTAATTTCACCTATATTTGAATTAAATTGGTCATAAAATTTTTATCACGCAATTCATTATTTAATGATTGATAAAACACGTTATTAACATATATATATATATATATTTGTAGAGCTAGCATATATATACAATGAAAGTGAATGAAAAATGCAATGTCTATAGTTTTGGAGTCGTGACACTTGAAATTATAATGGAAATGCATCCTGGAGATCTCATCTCATCTTTTACATCATCATCTTCATCTTGTCCACCAAATGGCCATCAGACACTGCTGAAGGATGTGATAGACCAACACCTCTTGCTTCCTTATAGTAAAATAGCAAAGTAATGAATGCAGTAAAACTGGCATTTGCATGTTTGAGTGACAATCCTCAATTTCGGCCAACAATGAGACAGATTTGTTCGCAGCTGGTAGTAGCCAAATGGCTTCCTTTTACAAAACCATTCTCAGCAGTTGAATTAGAAGAAATTTCTTTTTATGAAACCGTTACTGTCTAAAAATTTTGTGAAAACATTGTTGTATAATTTGGTTTCATCCTTTATGTTTCAATAGTTTGCTCTCCATCTTGTATCATACACTTCTTTAGTTTGATCAAAATTTCAATGCAATGCTATTTAAATCTTCATTGCCAATTTCCTGCTAAGCTTAGTTTTATTAGGCATAGCGTTTGATTTTCTAGATAGGGTCTAACGTAAGGATAATTAAAGGGAGTGATAAAGGGCTTATAATTGTAGTGGAACTATTTTGAAAATGGCTTGAATCATTATGGTGGAACTACTTTCATAATGATAAGCTTGCAATTATCAAGCCCAACTCTCGAGACCCATACAGATTTAACATGTTCCTTAATATATATATATATGCATGTATTTTTTTTACAAGATTAATGTGAAAACATGTATTGGCCCTTTTTATAATAGTTAAAAAGAAATTTTACAATTCTTAATTTGATAAATATGCACCTATTTCCTATTTTTTAAAATACAATTCTGAACTACTTAATTGCAATCAATTTCTTCTAGATGATGATTTTTTTTATACCATGGGTTATACGCTCATCAGTTTGAGAGTCTGATTTGTGCTTAAATGTAACATTTGGCAAATAATTACTTCACCAAATTTGGCTTGAACTTGTTTAGCCTGAATCTTTTATGGTATTTTTTTTTTTTTTTATGCAGGGGAAGTATCCATAATGCCATAAATCATTAAGCTTTTTTATATAGAGTTGGAATTGGAATGAGCAGGTACTTTTCCTGGAATACCTATTTTATAATATAATAAAGCTTATACATGACATGAACCTAAAATTATTTTGTATGTAACATCTTATAAGATAATCCATTATAACAGAAACGAAATTGGCAAGTAATTAATTAAGCAGAGTTGATTTGCAATCACATTAAGCAGTATAGTTAGGATAGAAAAAACATATTA
>JBBPFJ010000035.1:658917-734656 GCA_037975025.1 Excoecaria agallocha | reverse complement strand
AAGCATATCCTAAGAATTTTAATGGTGTGTGAATGAGCTATATGCGTATGAATAGCAGTAGATGTTGAGAAGCCATTGAAAAACGATATGAAGATAAAAAAAAAAAAAAAAAGTAGGAGGTGAATGGGTTAAGATTGAGTTCAAATATGAACGGTTGCCCACTGTTTGCTTTTTTATGCAATGTTGGGCCATAATCAGAAGCAATGCCCTATTCTGTACTATAAAAATGCAAATAAACTGGTTAGGAAGTTTGATGAGTCGATTAGAGCAGGTAATAAAAGATAAAGCTTAACCATTGGTCAGCAATGGTTACGAGATGTTTTTCCCATTGAATAAAAAATCACAGCCACCAGTATCATCTCTAGCATGGCTATGAAGGTGGATCAGATAGGATATGGTAATTCTAATACACAAGGAGATAAGGGAGAAAATCAAAGGATAAGGGAGGAGATTTTGGTTGCTAAAATCCAGGGCAATATAAAAGGAAAAGATATCAGGATAATGAGAATGGAGAGGAAATGGAGGATATTCAACCACTAAATAAGGAAGAAGTGGTGGTTACAGATCCAAAGAGGAGAATAGGTAGTACTAGTGGGTCCAAATCCAGGCCACAACCCAATACTGAAATGGATTCAAAAAACATAGCAAAGGCGAGTTCTAGGGACCAAGCCCTCCTATCCTCATGAGTTGTACAAGTTGGAATTGTTGTAGGATGGGCAACCCACAAGCAATTAGAGTTCTTAAGGAGCTTATATCCCTCAAAAAACCCAACTTTATTTTTCTTATACAGATTATTTGTAGTAGAGAAAAATTAGGTAAAATAAAAGTAGCCTTAGGGTATCAAGGCCTGTTTTGTGTAGACCCAATGGGTCGAAATGGAGGGCTAGAATTCTTTCGGAAGAATAAGTAAGAAGTTAGACTCATTGGATTTTCTAAATCTCACATAGATGTTAAAGTTAAGTTACAAAAGATGGAGAAGTGGAGACTTATGGGATTTTATGGTGAACCCAATAGAACTAATCGATCTTTCTTAGTCCCTTTTTCCTTTTCTTGCTACTAAATCTGAGCTCCCTTGGTGTGTGATTGGGAACTGTAATGATATCATCCATCAGAGAGAGAAAAAGGGTGGTATGCTTCAACTTGTGCATTTAATGGATGGGTTCAAAATTGTTATGGAAGCAGCTTATCTTGTGGATCTTGATTTGGAGGGGTATCAATATACATGGGCTAGAGGTGATGGTAATAGGGGTTTTATTGAAGAAAAGCTGGATAGGGCATTGGCAAATGCAACTTGGATGGTAAGATTTTTGACTTTCAAGGTCAGTAATCTGAATTTAACTTCATCAGACCATATGCCAATTTTTCTTAATCCGATTCCTTCCTCTTTATGTGTTCCTTTTTATCGATTTAAATTTAAAAATGCATAGTTTTCAAACTTTGAACTTATAAAGGTGGTTCGAAACTTATGGTCGATTAATCCTAATTTGCCTATTTTTGAGAAAATAAAAAAATACAGTGAGTGTTTCTCAATTTGGGGCCAGCAAATTATTGGGAATTTTAGAGAGAAATTATCAAATCTTCATTTTCAGATGAGAATAGCCAGGCGTGATTCTTTTGCTCATGGTAATGTGTTGTTTACTGATTTCCAAAAGCGGTACCTGGATACTCTTTGACAACAGGAAATATTTTGGCGCCAAAGAGCAAAACTTTTTTGGCTGAAGGAGCGAGATTTAAACTCAAAATACTTTCATGTAGTGGCCTCTAAACGAAGCAGAAGAATCAATTCTCTCAACTGAAAGATCCCATTTGCAGATTATGTGGTTAGAATGATGGGTTGGAGGAAGTAATTATTGGTTACTTTCAAAATATTTTTATTGCAACTAATAAAAACCCAAGGATTATAGCTTTCAAAATTAAGCAAAGATTGACTGATGAGTATAATAACTTGTTACCTTAGCAATTCACTAAGGAAGATGTTAAGGAAGCAATTTTCAGTTTGCATCCAGATAAAGCACCAGGTCTTGATGAGATGAATGTAGCTTTCTTTCAAAATGCTAGAATGTTGTTAGTGATGATGTTGTTGTTGAGTGTCTCCACAACATTAATAATTATTTTCTGCCTAAATGTGTTAATGAAACAGCCATTATTTTAGTTCCAAAAAAGTAGAGAGTGGATTCAATAGTGGATTTAAGGCCAATCATATTATGCAGCATCATCTATAAAATAATAGCCAAAATGTTCACTGCAAGAATGAAGTCCATTTTGCCTGACATCATCTCACTGAACCAAATCCCTTTGCCCCTGACAAGCTAATTATGAATAACTTCCTTGTGGCATATGAAGTTATGCAGTTCTTAAAGTGCAAGACACAGGGTAAAAGTAGAGTGGTTGCTCTAAAGCATGACATAAGTAAGGCTTACAATCGTATTGAATGGTACTTTTTGAAGGAGGTAATGATTTGAATGGGCTTTAATATTCGCTGGGTAAAATTGATTAAAATTTGTGTTGAATCAGTTTGCCATTTTATCTCTTGCCTGCACAAACTGTTGGGTCCAATCAATCCGAGTAGGGGCCTTAAGCAAGGTGACCCTCTCTCCCCCTACTTATTCATCTTATGTGTTAAAGGTTTATCTAAATTGTTTATACAATATGAGATGCAAGGGCTTATTACTGGTTGTTGTGTAGCAAGGAATGCTTCTGCTTTTAGTCATCTCTTTTTTACTGATGATAGCTACATCTTCTTTAAGTACACTCTAATAAAACAAATACGGTTAAGAGAATTCTTGAAGTGTATGCTCTGGATTTGGGTCAACTAGTTAATTTCAACAAATCTTCATTGAAGTTCAGTTCAAATACTTCAAGGCAGGCTAAAGAGGAGGTTTGTTCTGTTTTATTCATTGATCCCCAATCCTCTTATGACTTGTATTTAGGATTGCTTCCATGATTGGTAAGGATAAGAAGGAAGTTTTCTTGCTTATTGAGCATAAAGTATGGAAGCATATTAGCGATTGGAATCGCACTCTTCTCTTAAGAGCAGGGAAGGAAATCCTTCTTAAATATATATGGCTTAATTATTGCTGACTTATACGATGAGCATTTTTATTCTTCCTGTGGGATTGTGTTCAAAATTGGAGAGGATGCTGAACTTGGTCCCTGTTCATCCCTCTTAAAATGAAACACTTTTTCTAACTTGCCCTTCATACATGCCTACCAGTCCGTACTCTGTTATTTCAAAAAGGGGTTGATACTAATCTGGCCTATTCTTTTTGTGTGAATGATGGTGAGACTATTTGCCACTTGCTGATTGATTATAGTTTTGCTTATCAGGTTTGGTCTAGATAGGTTTGCAGTTTTATTAAGGGCAATGCCTCTGATATGCCCAGCTAATTGTCAATTATCTCTACTTGTTTGAGTGAGGACCTCTATGGTAGTGCGGTTGCTATTTGCTGGGCGATTTGGAAAGCAAGAAATGATTGGGTGTGGAACAAATTAAGAGGCACAGCTGACTCAGTTAATCTCATGGCCTCTCAAGTGGTTTTTGATTGGAGATTAGCTAAGAAAGTGTTACTGCAGAAGTTCAGATGATCCAGTTAGCTCCCCTGAAATGGCATCCACCACCAGTTGTTTTTTTGAAATTGAACATTGATACAACTATTTTTGCATAGGGTCATCAAATAGGTGTGGGTTTTGTTGTTCGTGATAATGAGGGAGCTTTTAAATATGCAGGCTGTTGTAGTTTTCCTAGTGCGATTGATCCCTTGATTGCTGAAGCCATCAGTATTCGAGAAGCTTTGAGCTGGATTAAAGCTTCGAGGCTATCCTTTGTGCTCATAGAATCAGACTCTCAAATAGTCATTAATGTTTTAGTTAATAAGAGTGTCATTAGATATGAATTTGGTTTAGTTGTTAGTGATTGTTTGGATTTGTTTTTTTCTTTGGTTGAAATCCAGTTTGGATTTGTGAAAAGGTCTGCGAATGTAGTTGCCCATCTTCTAGCTAGGGCGGCTTATTCCATACCGGATCTTGCTATTTGGGACTTGAATCCTACCGATTGTATTTCTTCAGCTTTGAGAGTTAATTTGAGTTAATGAATTCCATTTGATTGTTTCAAAAAATAAGCATAAATTTTTAAATTATATATTTGATATTTATTTTTTATCTAATTACTTAAATTATTTTTTTATATACTACTCAAAATGCTCTAATAAGTATAGATATAATGTAAAAAAAAGACCAAAATGATAATTCTTAAATTTTATCCTTTTACTTAAATTTTAATTTTACTTATTAAAATATTTTAATTATATTTGTATTTATTATTATATGTATTTATTCAGTTTATAAATTTTTAAAAATATTAAATTATTTGAAATATCGAATTATATTGTATTATTTAATAAAAATCAAGCCAGGTTATTTTAAATTTTTGAAAGAATTATATTTAGTTATTCTGAATTTTTAAAATAATAATAATATTTAATTTTTAAAATATTTAAAATTTTAAGACAATATAGAAATTTTCAGATTTTAAGATTATACTGGACCGTATATACATCTAACTTTCGTTACAGGAACTTATTTAAAATGGTGCATATTTTTGAGTCCTTCCATGGGGGGACGCTGAATTTGAGAATAGAAGGAATTTGGTTGTTGGACACCAGGATCTAATGGCGTATGCGGGATTAACTCTCGTTAGACTTGAGGGCTCATTTCAACAAAAGCACACCACAAATAAAAGAAAATTCCCAATATTTTATATTTTAGCAGCTCAAATCTGCTTAAAATTTTCCCCTTTTTAAATTAAAAAAGTTTTTTTCTTTTTATTTTTATATTTTTAGCCGTCGTCGTCGTTTCTTGAAAAAGTTGTGATAAATGAGGCTTTCTGGCAGCCGTCTGGAACCGTCTGCTTCAGCTATGCGGTCACCATGTCTGCTTCAATCTCCTCTTCTCTTCGCTTATTTTCCAGCAAAGTCCCAATTTCTCTTAATCCAACCAGATCCTTGATCTCTAATTCAAAACCCACTAATCTTTCCTTCATTTTCTATAAGCCAATCTCTTTCCAAAAAATTCCAACCAAGAAACCTCCTCCATCATTTGCATCGTCACCAGGCTCTACCTCTCTGCAACCCATTGAAGATCTCCCTCCAAAGCTTCAAGAAATCGTCAAACTCTTCCAATCTGTGCAACAGCCAAAGGCTAAATACGAGCAGCTCCTTTTTTATGGCAAAAACTTGAAGCCACTCGATGCCCAATTCAAAACCAGAGAGAACAAAGTAGAGGGTTGCGTTTCGCAAGTTTGGGTTCGGGCCTACTTAGATACTGATAGGAATGTTATATTTGAAGCTGATTCTGATTCCGTTCTCACAAAGGGGCTCGCTGCCTTGCTCGTTCGAGGGCTTTCAGGCCGGCCTGTTGAAGAGGTTTTGAGGGTTTCACCCGATTTTGCGGTGCTTCTGGGATTGCAACAGAGTTTGACTCCTTCGAGAAATAATGGGTTCTTCAATATGTTGAAATTGATGCAAAAGAAGGCACTTGAGCTGTATGTGGAGTCTGAGAAGAGCAGTGGATTGAATTCAGGCAACGGTGACAGTGTTGAATTGGGTAGCATTCAAAATGATGTAGAGTCAAATGGTGATGGTGGTGTTCTAAGTAATTCAGCTGAAAAATTTGATTCAAGTTCTGAATCAAGAGTTGGCAGTGGTAATAATAAGGATCCAGGTATTTTAAACAGCAGAGGGCAAAGAATTAAGGAGATATTGGAGAGAGAGCTAAGCCCCATTGAGTTGAAAGTGGAGGATATTTCTTATCAGCACGCAGGGCATGCTGGTGTAAGAGGAAGTGACGGCGAGACACATTTCAATTTGAAGGTGGTATCCAAAGAATTTGAGGGGAAGAGTTTGGTTAAGAGGCATAGGTTAATTTATGGCTTATTGCAAGAGGAATTGCAGAGTGGATTACATGCTTTGTCAATTGTGGCAAAGACACCAGCTGAAGTTGATGCTACATAAGGGGTGACTATCACTCAATCTAGCTTCTACGTTGACTTATAAAAAAGGAGTTGTGATTAAAGTTGTATGATTCAATGTTTATTATGAATGTTTGCAGCGCTTAATTTAATCACATATTATTGAAAGTTTTACAATACAAATGGCATATTTTAATCATTGCTTTTACACTTGTACTGTTCTAATGCTTTCTGCTTATGTTAAAGGTTCTATTGCTATTTGTTGTATATCAAATATTTGTGACTGCTTTTCATGCTCTTGCTCAGAAATTATCATGTAGGAATAAAGATTATTCATTAATGAACCAGGCTTGAATAATTGAGTTAAGTCAGAAATTTTCTTTTGCATTATAGTGTTAGGAGATCCGATCATCAGTTTCCTAGTTTCTGATTTCCTTATTTGGACTTCAGTTTCTTCTAGTCTAGTTTGTGATAGAAAGGTTTTCTGTGATTAAACATGTTGAGATTGTTACTATTTCTTTTAGAGGATGTTCAGCTGATAAAACAATTCTAAATATTCCTCTAGAGGTATATTATTCTTCTTTCTTCTCTTTTTCCTGAATGATGAAAAGGAAACACAAATGTATAGGAAGAACTACGGAGCTAATGAAGCCATCGATGTGATACCTTTGTATGTAGCTGGGTTAAGGATTTGTGAGTGTTCAAAGGTTCAGGTTTGAGATGCTATGAGGACTATGATCATGGGTGAAGCCTTCTATGGTGTGTGTACTGATTCTGGAGTGTTTCTGACCAACAACAGAATCAACCACCAAACAGTTTAAAATTGTGAATTTTGTTTCTTTAAACAGCGATTAAACATCTTGAGGTTTCTTAATGATGAATTATCATCTACCCATGTTCACATAACTGAATTGTTGATTGACTGAATAAGGCAGCCCATTATTTGAACTGTAGGCATTTTGTAAACTTAATATAAACCGAAGCTGTAGTGGAATGAATAGCAAATCCAAATAAAAAAATAAACACCTGAATTCAGCTTAGGATTCTCTTTTGATCCCACTGAGGATCTAACTGATTCTTTCCGATCTCAAGTTTGTTGAATCCTATAATTTTCAATTTGGAAGTGCTAAGTTTGGGAGGACTTGAAATATGGAAAGAATCAATTATGTGTGGTGTGTTTCATCTTTCTTTTAATCTCCTTGTATCTTGCACTGACTGGAATTTAAGAGCTTGTCACAAATCGGCAGGATAATTTCCAAAACTCATGATATGAAGTGATATAACGTGTAATCTGTGCATGAGCTTTCTTGTAAGATCATCTATAGGGCTAGGACTGTTACACCCACAAGAATCATGTTCTGTGATTATCATGGAATATACTTCATTAGGTTCTGCATCATATATTTTCAATTTATATATCAATCCAGACAGAAGTGGGAAAAGTAAATGCGAAAACTTCTTCATCTTTTTGTTTTGCAGCTTCGAGCTACTAAAACACCAGTTGGTGGACCTGTCATCTCAATCTCACATCTTCCGTGTAACCAATATGAATAGTGGAGCAAACCCAGGGTAGCTCTCACTTTGAAAGTTCCTCTTACATTGTAAATTATTTTGTTACTCTCCACCTGCTTTTGCAGTTCTGCAGCAAGATTTTGGGGCAAGTACACTAAACTTGATATGATGTGAACAGACTCTAACCTTGTTTCTTTTTTTCTTTGGGTGAAAGGTTGGAGAGTTTGTGTTCCTATGAGACTGTTGAAAAAGTAGAGCTCTATATCCACATATTGGAATCTTACGTCTATTTTCTTGTTTGGATTGGAGAAATTCGCTAGGAAGGTAAGATCACCGTTGAGGTACTCTGGTGCGTCAAAGTAGATATTGTTTAGGTTTGCATTAGGAGTGTCAAATGCCGGGTTTCTTGGCTTAACGACAAGGTAGATGATCAAAGTTGCAATACCAAAAAAGATGAGAGTAAGGCTGAATATAAGACATATAATTGCACCAAACCATACAAAAGGGTTGGTCCGGTGAGGTCGAGGATGCTGGAGAATAGGTGGCTTTCTTGATCTTTTGCTTGCAGAATTTGGTCTGTCTGTTGCTGTTGAACTATGTTGGTCTCTGGCTTGCTTTGATAGGACAATTTGGTTGGGAGGAGCTGGGATGTTTTGCATTTGCATTATTGGTGAAGTTGCAGATGGTGGTGGAGGTAGAGGTGGAGATGGTAGTGGAAGCATCTTTTTTCAAGTTAAACTATAAAGGAAAATATTGAGGAAGAAGACAGAGATTAGAAAAATTTTTGTTCCTTAAACATATAGGAAATGGAGAATATAAAAAGAGAGGGAAAAGAAAGAGGCTTTTGATTTAGGGGGGCAGTGGGTCCGTATTGTTGTTTTTGAGATTGGCAAAAGAAGGTTTGAGTGGATTTAAAGTTGGAAAAAAACATATGTTTGGGTTTGAATTGCTTTATTGATTTTGAATATACACTATGTTAAGAAATGGCCAAAAGAAAGCGGGTGTAGTGCATTGCGTATGCACCGGATGATCAATGTATATAGATTGTTTTGATTATTCAATTTGAAAATGTATAGTTTGTAGCGCATCTGCATATCGAATTAACAGTTAAGTAAATATGTGTAAATGGAAATTATCTATAATTTAAATGATTGAGAGTTTATCAACTTTATGAATTTTGATCAGTGTTCAAATCAGTGTTGAATTCTTATTATACCTTCAAAAGATGTAATTATTAAAAAAAAAAAGAGAGAGAGATAAGTGCTCATAAATTGAAGTGATCAATGTTGAATGAATGGCAGCTGCGAGGGATTCAAGGATTTATAAATCTAAGGGCTAAGGTTTTTACGGCTCGTTTAGGCTTATGAGTTAAGTTTTATGATTAGGTGTTGTGTTAGCTTGTCCTTGTCCATTACGAAAAGGAGAAGAAAATAATGAAAATCCATTTTGAAAAGCGGACTAAAGTGATTTTTTTAATCTTGTAATCGGTTCTAGTGAATTGGTGCAAATATTTGCTCGGTACTTCTTCAACGCTATAATTAGAGTTGGCATTTTTCTTTTTTTACATTTAGCCTTTAAATATTTGTGATAGCAGACATTAGATACCAATAAGATTTTAAAGGAACAAAAATAATAATTTTGAGACTTAATTTGTAATAAAATAATACCTGTTGTAACACAATAAAATTTTTAATATTTATTAAACTAGGGTTGAGCTGAATTAAATTGAACTAGAACTAAAAATTAAATCAGACTGAATAGATTTTGGTCTATTTAGTTTTTTTTTTGGTTCGTTCAATTCAGGATCAAATTAAAAATGTGGATTATTTGGTTGATTTTGAAAATCGAATAGACCAAACCAACCAAATTAATAAAAACAACATTTTTTGTGTAATTTATTTAATTTATTCTTATTACAATATATATATATATATATATATATATATATATATATATATATATATATAGATGGAAAAAAAATCCCTTTTTCTATCTAGATGAAAATATATAATGAGTTTTATATATCTTAACAGAAACTAAGGGTGAGCAAAAAAAATCGAAAATATGGTTAATCGTAAAATCGATCCGAAATCGAATCGATTTTTACAGTTAACTGATCTAATTAATTCGGTTATGCTTTTTAATCTTTACATTTTTTGTTAATGGTTACGATTTAAATTTTTAAGTACCGGTTAACTATTAGTTTAAGGTTAACTAATATATATATATATATATATATATTCAATTTTTTTCTATTTCTCTCTAAAATTTACATAAAATAATACTTTAAAATATATTTAAATTATATTTTTATTTTTATATATTAAATTTTTATATCTTCCTATGAATTTTATGTAATACTTTAAACGAAATTAATATTATATCATTCTCTTTAATTATATAGTAATATTTATATATAGTATCCGATTAATTTTTATATATGTTATTTTTATCATATATTGGTATTAATATTTTACTTAATAGAATTTAATTAAATTTTCTTATATTTTAGAGTTTATGTTATAACATTTAATATTATCCAAAATTTTATTTAACTTAAAATCAAATATAATAATTTTCAATAAATATCAAATCTATTTTATAATATTAGCTATTAATTTATAGAACATGAATTTTGACTAGTAAACTATGTTTGTTTCGTAATTTTTATATTAAATTAGTTTACACATTTGAAATTGAATTGAATTTTGTATAATTTAATTATATAGTTTAATGTTATAAATTTTAATTGTTAACCAAAAAATATTGATTAAACAAAACGAAAAACCGAAACCGATTGATTGGTTAACTAAATGTAATGGACTGGTTAATGGTTAATGATTTTAAAAAATTGATATTAAAGGACTGGTTAATTTTTTTGCTCATGAGCTGGTTAATTGGTCCATACTCAACACTAATTGTAAACAAGCATTATTTAAAAAAATATTGAAATATTTAAACGAACTGAAGTAAATGGCTAAGCACATTTTATATTGACAGGAATTTCATGTACAATTTGGAAAAAAGAAATAGAGTTGTCCAACTATCATACTTCAAAAGCAATATAATGGTTTGAATTATCACTTTACACATATATTGATATAAATTATCTCATCATCTTGTTAATGTACATGCTAGAGAAAATGATTGTTGCTGCTTATCATTTGATTTTTAGATGTATTTAAATCTCTTCTTACCCTTGCAGTGTACTCAATTAGCAAATTTATGGAAATTACTTCTCTTTAGTTATTTTTAATGGTTGTATTTTATTAAAAATATGCTAATTTAATTTATGAAACATATAAATCAATAGCAGTCCATGAAATTTAGAACGGATAGAACCAAACTGAACAAAATTTATTCAATTTGTTCGGTTTTGATTCTATAAAATTAGATTTGCGGTTTCTTTTTCAATATTATAGGCCAAATACATAATAAAAATAAAAATAATTCAGTTATCAGCTGATGAGAAAAGATTTCAAAATGGAGTATTTGAAATAACAGCTGATCAGAACAAAAATCAACTACTAATAACTGATTGAAAATATTTAACAAATACTTTTAATGCAACTGATTGCTAAAAAAACCATTTGTTAGTTCAAAGAACTAAATCAAAGGCAATTTTATGCAATTCGATTTTTGATTTATTCAGTTGGATCATAACCAAATTAACCTTATTACCTAATAAACAGCCATAATTAAAATAAAAAATAAAATAGACATACTTGAGCGAGATAAACTTGACAATTTATCTTTTATTTATTGTTATATTTCATTATATTTTATTGTTTATTAATTGTGTTTTATAATTACATCTTTAGATGCTAAAATAATAGTTCACAACATTATAGTTATGTTATATTTATATCTGATTGTCCACCTCCAGCATCTTTTATACTCGTTTAGTTTTATTTGTGGTCACCCTGCAATTTAATTTTAATTTATTTTCTATGAACAAGTAAAAGCATGATTGGAGTTAATTTTTTCGTTTTAAATTCATTACTCAATTCTTGAATTAACTGTTCTAATTCTAAACATGCTTCTTCTAAATTTTAATTTTCTGTTATTTAAGAATATTGATTAATAAAATTCACTGGCATAAGATAAATTTATTTTAGGAGATGTTGGTATCTCAAAGATTATAATATTTAATTTAGTTAATAAAATTTGTGAATTTATGGTTTTTTTTTTAATATTTGGTTATTAAAATTCATGACATTATGAGTTAGGTGACTCTAAAACTTTATAATTCTAATACTAGATAAATCTAATATTTTTTTAAGCCCCATATAAACAATTATAAACAAAATAAATTAGAACAATGGAGATGGTTTCGTCTCCCTCTCTTGACATAGATCATCCTCCACTTGAGGACGATGACGATTGTGCTACAAATAAAGTAAAATGCCGTGGTTTGCTGGTTAATCAAGATAGTGGTAAGGCCAACTAGGCCTGCTCAAAAATAGTGTAAACCACTAAACCAATCACTAAAAAAAAAAATTTACAATTTAGCAACGAAAAATTGACATTTTGATTAGCAACGAAAATTTTGATTGCTAATCCAGTGGTTGCTATTTTTAGCAATGGATATGTACTTCCGTTGCTAACATTAGCAACAAATAATGAATTCTATTGCTAAATTCAATCAAGGCAAGTTTCGTTGAATGGGTTAATTTTAGAAATGAAAAATTTATTTCGTTGCTAATTTTAACAATGAAAAAGAATTCCGTTGCTAATTTTAGCTATTTTTCTTATTTTTACTATTGCTTCTACTTGACTTAACTTTGATATTTTCTACTCAATTTCTTATTTAATCAGATCAATACAAATATCAGTTTTTTGATGATTTACATTACTATTTGCCACTATAATGGCAAATTATCTATTTAATACTTGATTTTTTTCATTAATCACAATTTATCCTTTTAATAGCAAACCTACAATTTTGCTGTTTATTCATTTATATCACTTTAGCCATTTGATTTATTTATCAAAAGACAATTATTAACACTTTAACATCTATTTTCTAGTGATATTACTAATTGGCAACTTTACAATTAAGTCTTTGTTTCCTTATTTCATACAAAATGCTACTGTTAAATTTACTTATTATTTGCATAACAGTCATTGTTGGACTTTTAAGTACATCTTTAGCTTTATTTTACAAATTTTCATTTTCAAATCAATAATTGGTATACAATATACTAATTGATCCTTGTTATAACTGTTTCATGTAAAATTTCATTTTTGTCTTTTTCTTTTACTTCGAAATGACTACTCTATTCTCAATAAGCTTATTTTTACTTTTTAAGCTAACAGTCGATGTACATTACATCAATTTACATTTATTTTGTCATTTTTATGAAAAATTATATTTTAGTCCCTATTGGACATAAAACTTCATTTTTAAACAGTGTAGCAATCAAATAACTATTTACCATTTTATAAGCATTTCTTAATTAATTTTCTCATTGTTTACACTTTTTGAAAAATTTACTATTTTGCCCCTAAATTTATATTTTCTTTCACTTTAGTCTTTTTTTTTCACGATTAATCATCAATTTTCATTGTCTTTTTACATTTTTAGCATTATAATTTCTTTATGCTTCTAGTGCAATATGTCAGGACTCTCAATTACGATATGCAGGATATGAATCCAAATGTCCCACTGATGGAGAAATTACCTCCAAAGGGTCCTGTCTCAAAAAATATTGCACTAATACTTTTACTTTTTATACTGAAGCTATGGAGATTAGAAATCCTACTCATAGCAAAGAAAGTTACCATGACTTGAACCGCGGTATAGGGTATCCCTATAGCTAGCCAATTATATCCTGAACAAGAATATTACTACCTGACTATTGCTAAGGGCAAAAATAATCAATTAATTTTTAGAATAATTTCACACTTCAATAATTTTTATTTTCTTTCATTTTCTTTAAAAAATATATTTTTTTATCAATTGCACTCTTTTTAGTGCTATTGACTATTCAGTAACTTTTTCTTTTCAATTTTTTTTCTTTCCAATTACTTTTGCATGAATTATTTTATAATAATTCACTATAAATATTTATTATTCTTTCGATTTTTAACTACTTATTTTCTCAATATTTTTTTTTATATTTTGTAAATTATTTCAGGATCATTCACTCTTTTTCTTTCTTGGCACTTATTGAATTATTTTTTTATAATTCAAAATTTTACTTTTATAGTCATTTTATTTACTTTTTGACTTTTAGATAATCTTTTACTTTTTCGATTTAAATTTGCGATTATTCGGAATTGCAATACTTTATATGAATTGTGAATTATTTATAATAATTTATCATTTTATTCAAATTATGAATTATTTTGTAATAATTCAATACGGTTACTTAACTTACTATACTTTTTATTTTCCTTAAATTCGCCATTTGACTTTTTAATTTTCTTTATAGGAAATATAAATTAATTTACTTTAATTTATTAATTTTTACTTATTTATTGAATTATTTTTCAATAATTCCTTATTTTCACTTAAACATATTCAATATTTATTTTCAAAAATAATCTCATAAATCACATAAATTCTATAAAAAAAATTATGTGGACATTATTTTCTAATTATTATCATTTTATACTCATTTTATGAATTATTTCACCATAATTCATCATTTACATTGTATACTTATATTTGTCCTTAACTTTAAAATTCTTGAATAAATTCTATAATTTTTTTTAAAATTCATGGACATTATATTTCATGTTTTACCTTATTTTATGGCTTAATTTCATCAAATTGCTTAGTGTACACATTCTTTTTCTTTAATAGTAGATTTCAGCCCTTAAGGAATTTCTCCTTAAAAATTTATTTAAATTTAATTAAGCTTATATTTAAGCTTAATTAAGGTTCAATTGTATTATATTAAGGGTAATTGCAATATACATACATTTTTTCAATTTTTTCTTAATTACATATTCAATAAATATTCTAAAAATATTTACATAATTTCTATAAATTTCACAAAATTTTGTACATACATTATTTCACATATACTATTAAATTAAGCCTTAAAATCACTAAAATACTTACACATGCAATTTTTTCTTGCTCATGAAATTCGGCCACTTCAATAAAATTCCCTATAAATTTTTTTTCATTCAAACTAAACATTCTAACACACTTAATTAGAGTCTAATTGCACTATTATACAATAAATTTTAAATTTAATCAATTATACAAATTTTTCCTTAATAAATCCTAAGAAAAATCATTAAATTAAATAGAAAATACTAAGATTTAGTAGTCACTAACCTCAATCTTGCCATTAACCTTGTACAAACTTCATTTCCTTAGCCTTGAACCCATGAAAACCATTTTTTTCCTCACTTCCATGGCCAAAATTTTCACCTCATTTTTCACCAAGATAAACATTATTTTAGCTCAAAATAACCACAAAAACATACTCTAGGCACCTAAATCTATCTATAGGTGCCTTGAAATTAAATTAAAATTCAAGAAATCACTTACTTATTTTTGACCTCCATGCCTTCAACCCTTGTTTTCCTTAGCTTTTCTCTCTTCAATCTCTAGTTTGAGCTCAGATCCAACAACTAGAAAGGCTAAGAAACATTTTTGGTGTTTGGATCAAGGTAGAAAAATGAAGAAATAAGGAAGAAAATGGTGGAAAATAAAGAAATAAATAAGTCGGCCACCAAAGGAGGGAGGGCTGCTGGAATAACGTGGGAGTTTCTAAAAAAATTTTGAGAGATTTCATCCTTTATATATGCTCTCTCAATTGGGCTTGGCTAAGCTTAATAGGCCTTGATTAATTAATCAAACCCATTAATTATTCAACAACAAATTTTAATTCATTTCTTTCATTTTCCAACTTCAAATCACTTCAAAAATGATTTCATAATTTTTCTCATCCAGAAAATAGGTTGCATACAAATTTTTGACTCAATTAGAGCCTATTTTTTATTCGATTCAATTAAATAGGTCCGATCCAAAAATATCGGTATTATAGAAAAATTTACTTCTTATAGCCAAAATAATCAACATATTATTTTAGGCTTAAATGTAATTTTTGGAGTTTGTTTACTATTTTTAAATATTTATACAAAGTTGAGTCAGTTCCACAATAATAGAAATTAACTCACTATCTTTTTCGTATTTTTAATTTTTAGAGGTCCATTTGATCTTAATTTCAACCACAAACTCATCATGATCAATATTTTTTGATGATCTAATAAAATATTTTTCACTTCCGGAGTACTTTTTAGCCTAAAAAATAGCAACGAAAATTCAAATTCCATTGATTCGTTGCTAAAGTAGCAACAAAAAATGAATTTCGTTAATAATTTAGAAAGGAAAAAAAATTCTGTTGCTATTTTGGAATTGAATTTTTTTAACTCTAGTTATTTTGCAACCGAATTACTTTTCGCAATGGAAATTAAATTCCATTGCTAATTAATTTTTTCCTTTTCTATTTTTCATCCTAAATTTTTTTTGCCCCTATTAGCCCCTTATTTAACAAAGGTTTAGTGATTCCATTACTAGTTTTCGTTGCTAAATTTTGGGGCTAAAAATTTCCTCCATTTTTAGCGACGAAAGATAACCAAATATATTTTCATTGCTAAATATACAAAGTTTAACTAATTTTAGGAAAAAAAAATTATTTTTCGTTGCTATTTCAGATTTTCATTGCTAATTTAGCAGTGAAATCAATTCCATTGCTATTTCTACATTTTCTTGTAGTGAATTAAACACAAACCACTAAATCCATATAATCTAACCCATATAATCCATTCTACAAAAAATATTCATGGTTTATAGGTTATTTTATAACCCAACCACCAAACTTATTATTTTTAACAAAATAACCCAAGCCTCTTTCCCAAATCCCTCGACAACACAACCCAAGCCTCTTTTATCCAATCCCTCAAATTTTTATGTAACAACGATTTAGTGATTTCATTGCTAAATTTTGGCGCTAAAAATTTCCTCCACTTTTAGCAATAAAAGATAATCAAATATATTTTCGTTGCTAAATCTACAAAGTTTAACCAATTTTAGCAATGAAAATTATTTTTCGTTACTAAATAGCAATGGGATTGGATTTCCATTGCTAATTTAGAAACGAAATCAATTTTGTTGCTATTTCTACATCTTCTTGTAGTAAGTTAAACCCAAACCACTAAATCCATATAATCTAACCCATATAATCCATTTTACAATTTAAAAAAAAAATATATTCATGGATTATAGGTTATTATATAACCCAACCACCTAACCCATTATTTTTAACAAAATAGCCCAAGCCTCTTTCCTAAAACCCTCGACAACACAGTCCAAGCCTCTTTTCCTAAATCCATCAAATTTTTATGTGTTGTCTCTCTCTCATTTTCTCTTCGATTGCTTCTCTCTCTCGTCGTTGGGTCATCGCGAACGTCTCTCTCTCTCATTTTCTCACCTCCATCACTTGATCATTCAGGATCTATCGTCTCACCTTGGGTCATCATCATTAGGTAAGCTTCTCGATAGATTTCTTGCTGCTACGCACAGTGCCTCCTGTTTTCTTTTTATTTTTTGGAATGATCTTATGATAGATGCTAGCAGTTGAGCATTGTTTGTTTGATTTTTTGTTTCCCTTTTCTTTACTTAAAAAAATCAATTTAATTTTGTAAAATTGGTAATTATGAAGCACATTGACACTCCAGATAACAATATGAACCTTCATGGGATTTCATTGATAAAAATTCAAATATGTTTTCTTCTCTTTCGAGTTTGAAAGTTTCGTTGCTCTTATTCAGGTACAGATGCGCTTTTCTTTCTATTCTAATTTGTGTTCATTTTCTTGGATTTTTTCATTCGATGTGAGTTAATTAGCTCTGATCTCTCATTCACTTCCATGGGGTTATCTTATTTTGTCTTTTTTTCTCTTACTTTATTGTATTGGTTTTTTAATAATGTGTGTAACTGATTTTTGTGTATTATGCCCCTTTCATATATGTGTTTACACATTTCTTAATTAGCCTAAAGCCTAATTGATGAGTGAAAATTTCATTTTTGTGATATTTTAATATGTGGGATTGTTTGGCATTGGACTTTATTGTTCCTGAGGATTTTGGTATTGGAGCACTAAGTCTTTAAAAGGCTTAAAATAGAAAGAGGAGAAGCGTTCATTTTTTATAATTTTGTTATAGTTCATTTTTTATTTATTGAGTATCATCAAATTAAATCAAAGATTCATAATTTGTACATATGTCGATGTTCATATAATCTCAACTTATATATATGCATCAGATATTTTGATTCAATGGCTAACAAAGAACTAGTTGCAGAGATTTTCTAATCAATGGCCAAAAAAAAAGATGTACAATCACTTAATTAATTTTACTTTTTAATTTTTATTTTTTTCCTAAGGTACAATCATTAAGTTCATAAGCCATGAAGGGTAGGAAATAGTTGAGTCCTGAGTTTGAATATTTGAAAACGTAAATTCCTTTAATCAATAATTACTCATTGCACTTTTTAAGTTTTAACTTCAGCATTTACTACGGCAGTTGGAGAAATTGCAATGTTATCATTGCAGTTTTAAACAATACCTCAAATATTTACCATAAGTTACACAACATGCTCTTTTATTGATTTTAGTTTTGAAGTTAGTTTGGATAATACAAAATACAATGGAACTGAATTAAGAATTTGTTATGTGTTGTCTTGATACTTGATTACTTTTTTTAAGATCATCCATATGCCAGTAAGAGACAATTATTAGTGTGCATTTCAGATGGAAGCTCTTAGTTCAAAATCTTCCTTGCCTTTAACCTCAGAAACTACTCATAGTGAGGGTTGTAGTAGTAAGAAACACTCGTATCCTCACAAACGAACTTTTAAAAGAACATCTGCTATATGGGATCATTTTACTATAGTAGAGAATACAAATAATATTAGAGTTATTTGTAATTACTGTAGTAAGGATTATGCATGTGACTGTAGATATGGTACTAGTACTCTTTGGGCTCATCTAACCCATAAGTGTTTGGAGCATCCTTACAACCTTAACAAAACATAAAAGAGTACGGGGAGGATCTAGAGATGAAGAATTACAAGCTTTTTTATGTTGAGCAAATGAGAGTGAAACTTGTAAAAATGATAATGGTTGATGAGTTACCATTTAGGATTGTGGAAAGAAAAGGATTTAAGGAATATTCTGAATATTTGCGACCTAGGATTGTAATTCCTTCTCGCATAACTGTTACTAGAGATTGTTTGAAGTTATATTCAAATAAGAAGCAAAAATTAAAAAGTATTTTGAAGTCACAACTTGTATGTCTCACTACTGATACTTGGACATCAATCTGATGGTGGAAGCATTAGTATATGGTCAAAGTTGTTTAAGATCAATACCGATACCCATTGACCTTCGCCATAAAATGGATGAAATAGAAAAATATAAAGAAATGGAGACAGATAATGTTTAATAATTTTAATATTTTGATTTATCTTGGAATAAGTATTGAATGATTAATTTTTATTATTATATTGATGCAGATTTTGTAGGAGTAAGATCTCTAATAATAATGGAACCAACTTCACCAATCAATGAATGATTTCAATGTTGAAGGCAAATGGAAGATGTATTGTTTAAATAGAACATATATTTTTTATATGTATTTATATTTTTTATGTATTATAATTACATCAATTAATTTCATAGTTTAAGAATTTATATGTAATTTTAAATTTTAGGGCACTATTAATTTTTTTATGAAAATTTTATGTAATTTTTAAATTTTATGGTACTGTGAATTTCTATACATGAGGTATTTAAAAAATATTTATAAAAATAAAATTAATACTTTATATTTAAAAATATATAAATATGAATAATTTATATATTTATAATATAATATAAAAATTGACATAAATCATATAAGTCATATAAACCAACCAATCCAACACAAAAAATTTAATTCATAATCCTATTTATTTGGGTTGGGTTCAACCCATCTAAATTCTTAGATGGATTGGAGGAAAAATCAATTGTAACCCATCTTTGAACACCTCTAAGGCCAAATGTGATTATAGAAAAAAGCTTTTAATGGTGGGGCAACCATGGAGGATTTTATGGACGATGGTAGAGTTAAGGTTAATAATGGTGACATCACCATTAATGGATTCAGTAAAAATCTTAAGGTATCCTTTTCCTTTTCTCTTATGTCCAAATTATCAAAACCCCTAAAAAAACTATGATTGTCAATTTGCTGGGTAAAACCAATGTATTCAAAAGTGGATTGGATGTCTACTTGGACTTCGAACCGAATCATAAATCAATTGATTCGATCGAATTGACTTAAAATTTTTATTTTTTTAAAATATGATATATGAAAACACTTTAAAAACTTATTAGTTATCAAATAGGTACTACAAGAATAAATAAAAGAATCAATTATCCGAAAATAATAACCAAAGGAGTACCAATCAAAAGAAAATAAAAAGAAAATAAAAGAAAAATTCAATGCTAAATCAAAGTGATAATAATTCTTCTGGTTACCTAATTTAAATGTAGTTGGACACTTTCCTATTAGTATTATGGCTTACCTCCCTCCCTTGTAGCGGCACAGTCATATGGGTGGGATGGGGGGCAATTGGCCCCTTTATTTTTTGAATTTCTTTTTGTTATATATATATATATATATATATATATATATATATATATATATATATATATATATATATATATAGATATTTTGGCCCACTCAAAATTTTATTTTGGACCCTTTTTTTAACTTATTTTTTAAGTTTAAACATGACTTGTATTTTTTCCTCCTTTGATTATAAATCCTAAATTCGCCATTGCTCCTTTATTTTCTCCATCACATTAACAACAGTTTACTCATAGTATAAGAGAGAATGTGATACAACATGTTATGAACAAAGGTGAAGGAAGCGAACCGATTACAAAGTAAAGAGTTCCATATCCTTTTACCAATTGAAACATCACCAGGGTGATCTAACTTACCATAGTCCTCCTTTTGATCTTCCTCATAGACTATGCTATCATTACCATCTTCATCTACTCCTTAGTTAGATTCAATTAAATCATACTCTATAGCATAAAATTTTAAATCAAATAAAAACTTAACACCCATAAAAACTTCAAGATTCATAAAAAATCTCCTTATCTCTATTAACTCTTCCAATATCCTTCCTTTATCTTCATAATTGCATAACCATTCCAAATAATTCAAATTAACACAACATTAACTTAAATTGTAGAAATATGAAAGCCTAGAAACTAAACTTAACTAAAGAAATAAAATTTCTAGGTTCAAATCCATTTTCTCCAAATTTGTTCTCTATTTAAAATCACCATTTCTTAACTAAAATTAGCTAAAAAATGGCTTATTTGTATGGGAAACAATAACATCCCACACTTGATAGCTTTCTCAAGAGAAATTGGTCAACAAAAGGAGGAGAAAAGGGATAAAAATGTAGTTGCTGTTAAAAGAGAAATCGAAGAAGAAAAAGAAAAAGAAGCAAATGGAAAGAGAAAAGTGACATCGAAGGTAGGCAATCAACGATAGAGAAAACACCAAAGCCAGAACGAAAAATGAAAGTTGAGAGAGAAAAGGGAAAAGAGAGAGTGAAAGGAAATATTTTGCATGAGATGGATACAAACTTAAACAAAATGTGGTCCTTTGACATTCAACTGGATTCCGAGCCAATTTAATGAGTTTCGATTTAATTCGAGTTTTTTTCAATCCAAATCAAGTTTTTTCCACTTTCTTTTTTTTATGTAATATCAACTTGAATTGCCTACTAATTCGTAGTCTAACCGGTTTGACCATCCAACTCAAATAGAGTTTCAAAAAATTGGCTAAAACTATTAGATATAGAGTTTTATGCAACAAACTATAAAACTTATGAGACATGGCAATGCCAAAGTTTTAGATATCAGTAAAATTTTTTTGTGCAATTTTTTAGTGTATTTGAATATAATAAAGCCCTTTTTAGAGGATAATTATAGGCTGTTACTTGATGGTAATTAAGGCAGATTATAATACTAGTGACTTTAAGTATGCTTGGTTTGCCAAAGTTGTTGTTTCCTTAAATCTCAAGAAACCACTTGTTCCTAAATTTTAGATTGATTATGAATTAAAAAAAGGTAGAAAACAAGAATTTATCGAAGATATATTTTAGTTGTGATCATTATATGGAGACTATGATTCTCACTATGTTCATAAATAATAGTGTAATGAGGGCGATGAGTCAAGAGAGAGGCAACAAAAGGAAAATAATAATGCTAGTTATGGATTTGGCTTATAGATGGTGGTTGAGAAGTGTTGAAGAAACGTTTGAAAGTTTAATAGTGGTTCAAGGAAAGAGAATCAGAATTTGAATCTAGGCTTGAGATTTTCGGTGCTTAGGGATAAAGAGGGAGATGATTTAAGCGATAATGCTATTACCATTTCAAAGAATTTAGAATTAATTTGAGCATGGAAACTTATTAGAAATAAATAAAATGAATTTTTAGGAGTGTTAGATTAATTTTATGTTAAGACTGAAAAATAAGTTATCAGACCGATATTTACCTTGTCGGATTAGAAAATTTACCGAAATAAGCTTATTTTGGTTTGAAAATTTAGACACACCTCAATAAATATTTTTTAAAATTTTTGAACTAATTTTGATAAAAATGTGATAAAAAAATTTGAATCGATGGAAAGTGAACACATGCCATTATTTGGATCCATGACTTAAATGGACTTTGACCAAATTTTAACCAATGTTTTAGCCCATAAAAATAAAGAAGAAATTGCAGAATTTTCAAAAAGTGCAGCCCACCCATCTCTCTTTCTTGGAAACGAAAACCCCTTTCTTCCAATTCTACCATTTTTGCATCTTCGCAAGCTTAAGTCCCAACAAAATCTATCCTAATTTTCACTCTTCAATAAATAATTATCCTTCTCTCAACGTAATTAAAAGGTTTAGTGAAGAAGAAGTTGAAAAAAATGAAGAAATCCTAAAAGGGGAAAGTCATTCAAGTAAGTAGAATTATAATATTTTGTTAAAATTAATTAGGATTTGATGCATATTATTATTTTTAAGTGATTTAGAGATGATATTGTGATGAAAATTAATGGGATTATGCTATGGAAATTTTCGTTAGGTGGGAAGAAAAAGGAAGAATAAAGAAAGGAGGAAGATAAAGGGAAAAAAAGGTGGTTTAAAGGAATAAAAAAAGATAAAAAGGTTAATGGATACCCTAAACTATTTTATTTCATAATTTTTGCTTTATGAAACTTAAGGTTTCCATGTAATATGCATTTATAAATTCAAATTAATGATAATTTAGTGAAATTTAAAGATACTTAGTGGAATTGGTATGATTGAACATGTCAACAGTGAGAAAAATGTAGAAAACCAATTGTATGTGCATTATGTAACTAATAGCTTATAGGATTCTTAATTGAATTAAATGGAATAAATGAAATAATCAAGCTAATTATACATAGAAAACTTGAAATAAATGAGATTGGATAATAAAACAAATGTGGAGAATTATATACCTTATGTGGCCGAATGGGAACTTTGGTGAAATTGATGAATAAATTATTATTTTGTGACAATAAAATGAGAAACAATGTTATTTGTTGGACATAATACTTGATCGATGCTTGTGGAACTCATAGTGGTCGAATCTTATTATGCATGAAAACAATAAGTACATAATGAATTATATGATGGAAAATAGAAAAAAATATATAAATGAGCAAAATATTGTATAATGCATTAAAATTTGATGTTATATTATGAAAAAATGGTGAATATATTGTGTATCTGATGTATATTATTAAGCGAAAATATAAATTAATTTTGCACTTAATGCTTAGTAGGAAAATAAAAAATATAGGATATAATTGACTAGTCATAGAAATATTTACCACGGTAGTGAGTCATGACGACTCACAAAAGTGGGTCAATGGTGGTCCCATAATGTAAAATGAGATGGGAAATTGAGAAAAGAAGAGTGAGAATTGGACAAATATACATATTTGGACCTATGGGGTCCATATCTCACATATCCAGTTCAAGAATTTCCTCTGAAGATCACTAGGGGAAAAATAAAATTTAAATTGCAAATTATGATTATGAATAGAATATTATGGTTGACATAAAGATTTTATGAATAGAATGATATTTTCAAGATTAAAATATTATATTAATGGCAAAAAATGTAATTTTGCATGTTACTGGTGAGATATGTGATAAAAATAGAAAAAATATATAATAAAACAAAAAGGACTTAAATAAAATTTTACCATTATACATGAATTTAAGGGTTAAATTGGGATAAAACTTATTTTAGACATTTAAATGTAAATAGATAAGGTTAATTAGAAATATTAGGGATAAAATCGTAATTTAGGTATAAGTTGGAAATTTTAAGGTAAAAATGTAATTTAAATAAAATAAGAGTATTAAGTGGAAATTTGTAATACCATTATAAATTTAGTAATTTTAATTGTATATAAAGAAATTTGTAGTTTATATGTATAATATGAAATATTATAGTTAAGTATCAACCACTAAGCTTTTAGTTTAGTGCATAGTATTTGTTGCGCATAGGGCACAGGTATTGGAAGGTTGACTAGAGGATCAAGAAGATGAAGAAAATTTTTATCTTTTATATGTTAGCAAGCATGTACATAGTGTTGTAATGTATTAAAGAAGGATTGTAAATTTTGTTGGCATGTATTTGTAAAACTTATATTATGTAGTATGTAATTAAGGAAGCTATAGATGTGAATTATTGTTATTACATATTATGAGCTAGTGACAATGTTATATGGATAATATGTGGTGAAATTTAGATGGATATTGTGATGGTTGAGATTGATAAGTGATTGTGTGATTTTGAGTAGAGTTTTGGGAAGTTGGATTAATGGGAGTGTAAATTGCTTATTTTACAGGGGTTAGGTCAAAATATAGCCATCATGTTACCTAAAATTTTATCATTTGAATAGTAATTGACTAAATGAATAGTAAAATTATGATATAATTTACAAAATTCACTTATACTGTCACTTTTAAAGTGATAAATTAAGAGTATTTATATTATGCCACCAGCAAAGGTGAAAATCTAGTACTCAAATCAAAGTTTGGGTACAGGGTGTCACATTTTATGGTATCAAAGCAAGGTTAAAGCGATCATAAGATCGAAGTTAAATTGTTGTAAAAATAGTTACTACATATGCACGTCACATATGAATAATTATCAATAAAGCAACTTTAGAAATTAATCAATGATTGTCCTTCTATTTTATAAATTGAAGAATGGCATTTGGTTTTAGAAGGGGATTGAATCCTTAGGAAGAACTAGCTGATAGTAGCTTCTTAGCATGCGAGAGAGATAGAGGTGCCGCAGAACCATACCGACAGCCTATACCCCCTCTAGCTACTATACTACACAACCACCACCTACAGCACCAATGCTGCCTCAACCTAATGTTGTACAAATGATAGCGAAATTGGTTTACCAGCAAGTACAAACTTCACCAATTCCACAACCCTAGTAATAGCCACCTCTACCACCTTCGAGAAAGCCTATTTTAGAGCAACTTAAAAAGCTGAGGGCTTAGGATTTCTTTGGTAGATACCAAATGACATCTGTTAAGGTAGAATAATGGCTTCAAAAATTAAATATATCATTTGAAATTACCCATCGCTCACCTGAGGAGAAATTAGAAGGGGCAATAGCTTTGCTGGTCCAACCCATATATATTAGGCCTCAGTCATATGCTATACTCTAGATGCTGACATTATCTAGGATTACTTTTTGAGCCAGTTTGGGGAGAAATACATTGGTAGAGAGTATAAGAATTCTATGTGGAGTGCTTTCTTTAGATTAAGATAACGGAACAAAATAGTGACAAAGTATGAAAAGGAGTTTGAGTGACTCAGTGCTTATGTTGATGACTTGTAGCTGACCTAAGTCAAATTTTGCGAGATGTTCGAGTAAAGTCTCCATAACAAAATAAGGTAGGCCATTGCATATAAAAAGTTATAATGAATAAATCAGTATTACTTAAATAAATTGAATATAAAAAGTTATAAACAAAAAATGATTCGTTTAGAAGAAAATAAAGAGTTGAAATAAAACTGTAAGGTTTACCAAAAAGTGTGATTAATAAGAAAAAGAAATGTTTTATAAGAATAAAATAATAAATGAAGATTAAGTTAAGATTTTTATAAAGAAAAAGGATTTAAAATGTGTTTTTACATGAAAAATATAAATTAAATTAGTTGGTATTTCATGTACCAATTATTATTTTAAAAAGTAATAAGTTTGGAAAATAATGTTAATTTCCTATTTAAAGTCAAAAAGTGATGACAATGTCTTTAAATGAAATATTATGCTTAAGTAATGTATTTCTGAAAGAAAAGTCAAATGATAAATAAAAAGATAAAAAGGCAAATAGTTATTCAATTGGAAAAAAGCAAAAGATTTAAAGTCCTAAATAAGTATTTGAACATGGATAAATGTATAAAGAAGAAAATAAAGATTTGAATGCAAAGTGTCCCAAAATAACTGTATCACTTTGCAATAAAACTTAAAAACATTTAAATAGTAATGTATTTATTAGTTTAAAAGTTAAAGTAAAATAAAAGAATATATAGCAAGAAGTGTAATTATAGCACATATTGGATTACTGAACAATAAATCGAGGAATAAAATAGTCTATAAATTTGGTACCATTAAAGACATAAATACTAATATACACTGTTAAATGAAATGATAATTATATCGCTGTGACTAAAAAGATGAGACGAAAGTTAAGTAAAAGTAAAAGTTATAGTAAAGAATAAACGTAAAGGTAAAAGTAAATCTGATATCGATTCACCTAAGAAAGTAGAGTAAAGTAACGTTGAAAGATTGAAAATCAAAGAACAATAATTACCAAAATATGAGTTAATAATGAAACTAATGTTGACTGAAGTAAAAGAAAATGTTTAATGAAATAAGAATAAGAGTAGCATAATTTATTTAATTATACTTTATTTGGAAAACTATAGGATTAGTAGTCACCATCGAGCATATCTAGTGCTCAGCACGTAGTGTTTACTGCGTGCAAGTTATGAAGTGTTGCAGGAGCATAGTATACAGTGGAGCCAGATCGGAAAAGAAGAATTAGTGCTCTATCGAGTTGTATTTTGGCATGTATATACGTTGACAATTAAGGTAAAAGATTAAATTGTATTTTGATCTATGTTATTATGGTTATTGATGGGTGAGTGTTCAGTGTTTATGATTGCATTAATGTTATTAGTATATGATTAATTATTTAAATGTTTTCGAAAAAAAAAATTTACCATTTTTGCTGTCTTTGCTTCGGAAAGGACTGTTCCGTGAAGGGTGTTACATTTAGTGGTATCAGAGCAAAGGTTTAAGCGGTTCTAAGATCGGAGTGAGATAAGGATAAGTGATAGGTTTGTCTGTATATACATGCCAATTATAAGTGGATAAGTGTTAAGTAATTTGATGGGTACTTGCTCCCCTACCTATTTTAAAGTGAAAAGTTGATATTTGACTGAGATTGTCAAGTGTGAAAGAATTGATTCTACACAGTAAAGATGGTAGTGAGTGAGAATGGAAGTATTGCTGCTTGAGATCTCATAGGGGTCAAAGCAGGGAAAAGAAGAGTTGACTGAAATTGAGTGTAACTATGAGAGTTTAAGTATCTATATGGATGAGAAATAGTCTAAAGAAGGACAAAATAAAGTGTGTGTCAAATATTTAAACAGGAATTTTATATTGAGTATAGATAAATTTTGCAGGATGAAGATATACCTTAATTGGATTGTCATGATTTAAGAATGCCAGCGAGCAAATTGTTATAAGTTAAGGTTGTTTAAGATGCTTTATATACCTGTCAGTGATTTCCTTATAGGAGTAGAGATTTGATTATATCTGTCATAGTAGTGGGATGGGTTACGATATCTGCATCATATGTGAATACGTGACAGTATTCTACCTGTATACATGAAATCATACATTCATTGCATAGCATTTCATATTGTTTGATAGCATCTGATATGCATCATACCATATGTATAGGCCCCACTTGATAGGATGAAACTGACAGGAGATATGATGAGTATAGGGACAACCTAAGAATGAGATGAGAAATAGTGTGCTTAAGATTGTTTTCCATTTTTATTGTGGCCATTGTAAGTTATTGGTCATGTCAATTAAATTTGTTAGTGCACCGACTCTCTTGATGAATCGATGGAAATGATCATTCACCTTTACTTAGATCCATATTAGAGGATTTAAATGGTAACCATCTGATATGTTTTGAGACGTTGAAAAAGTATGGTGAGTACTTGGGTAATGTGAGTGTACTTAAATACGTGTGTCTGAAGAATAAGTATGAATGATTAATGATAATGCTCTTGGTTTTTCAAGTTGTGATGGCCAGTTTAAGTTCGGCTCCAGATGGGGCATTTTTAGCTGGAATACAAGTGAAACCGATATTGTACATCGGGTAAGAACAATATTTCTAAAAGAGAATGTTTATGTGGTAGTCCTTGTGAATAAATCAAAAGATTCTTACTGAAGTCTACCGAGATAGTAATACCTTGCATCCTGAAAGTCATTAGATGTACCAGGATTAAAAGCTTAATATTGAGAACAGGATTTAAAGTATGATGTGACAGATGATGTAAGTAATTGTTTGCATGTGTCAACGCATGAAAGAGGAGCATTAATTCCTCCAGAAATTTCTTCGACTTATAATGATATTTATTTGGAAAATAGAACAATTTGATTAGAGAATCTGTTATCAGATTGTTTAAGCGTCAAAGAGGAAAGATGTTATATAAGAGATGGGTAATAATCTCAGTATTAGCATTGTGATTTACCCATGGATTGATGGTCAGTCAGAGTAGATAATTCAGATAATGAAAGAATGGGTATGGTAAAATGTATGGAATTGTGATGATGGCTGTGAAAAGTATTTATCGATAGTAGAATCTGACTCTTGGCGAGGCATTGTCAGAAAGAAAATGTCGAATTCTTTATGTTGGATTTAATGAAGTGCAAAGAAGTCAGCAAGTCTTAATTTGATTTAAAATATGAAAAGAATCTGCACTCAGGATGATATGATCAAGAAAAAGAGAGACTGATAAAGATTCTTGATATCAAGATTGGTTAGCTTAAGAATAAGTAGGTTTCATTAGCAAAAATGTTTTGGAACCATTGAATGTGAAAGAGATATCGATAAGACCACTATATAATATCCTCTACTCTTTGATATAAGTAAATTTCGAGGACGAAATTTCTTTTAGTAGGGGAGAAATGTAATGGCCTCAACACCGGGTCAGCCGTGAATAGTACTTTCCGACAATAAATAGTATTTTTCGAGCCTGAAAAGACACCAAAAAGTCAAAAATATATTATTTGACCACTGAAAAGTACTGGTCATAGTGAGTCTGGGGTTGAAATTTGAAGTGAAATAGAGATCAAATTGGCCTCCAAAGATCAAAAATACGAAAAATGTAGCGAGTCAATTTCTCTGGCAGGAAGGAGACTTGACCTTGCATAAATAATTAAAAAAAGTAATCGAACTCCGAAAATTGCCAGATTTTGCATGCCTACATGAATTTTCATGTAGAATATTTTGGTAGTGAGAATGAAATTTTTCGGTGACAACGGCAGTTTTCAAATCGGACCGATAAGTTTGAATCGGATCAATAACGAACTCCGATTGAGCCGAAAATTTATGTACTAGCTATTTTTGACATGATAAAATTGATAGAATCCTTTTTGAAGTGAATTGAAGTGAGGAAGATAGAAAAATTGATTTGGGCCTTTATTGGCCTAAAAATGGGCTTTCATTTTGATTAGGCTAAGCCCATTGAATAAGCCCACTTTTGGGCCCAATAGGAGGCATATAAAAGGGTAAAAATCTGAAGAATTTTTCAGATTTCACCATCTTCATCTCCTTCTCATTAGGTTGGCCGAACCAAGGCCTTTCACCTTCTCCCTTTGATCTTTCTTCTTTCACTTCAAATCTCCCATAAATCGCAACATACAAGATGAAATTCTATCTCTCTAGGTCACCCTAGTGGCCTCTATCAAATAATTTGAGTAAAGGAAGGTAAGGAAACAAGTAGAGAAAGAAAATGGGGTAAGTTGGATATTGAGAATTTTAATGATTTAAATTTATTTTTTAGTATTTTCTTATAGATTTTGAGGTGTAGAAGCTAATTATGAGCTTAAAATTTGCATATGAGGACAAAAAAATTGAGGTTAGGAGAGCTTTGTTGGCTAGCCTATGTAGGTGGCGAAGAAAGGGAAGGTATTTCAAAGAGCAAAGGCAAGAAAAAGGAGGCTTGAACTTCCTAAATCAAGGAAAAATTGTTAGTGACTACAAAATCCTTTGATTTCCCTTTTATTTTGAATTAATTCGACATGTGTAATTAGGTTAAAAATTATTAAAGTTGTTAATTGATGAAATTGGTTTAGGGTAAATGAAATTGGACATTAGAAAAGATGAAATGAAAGTTTAAATGGAAGAAAGAAAATTTTTAGGAGGGTTTAGTGTGGTAGCCGAATTATGTAGTAAGGGAAAAATGTGAGATTTTTACATGAAAATAAAATATATAAGCCTAAATTTATTTTAGAGATGATAAATAGTATTCATGAATTTTTATTGATTTATTGAAATTTATTTTGGAATTTTTAAAGATTATATAACAATTATGTATATAGTAAAAGTTGTGAAATAATGTGAAATAATTGATTATTTTAGTGAAAAATAATAGTAAATAATAAATAATGCATAAATAAATTTTATTAAAATTTATTGAAATTTTATTGAAATTATAATGTTAATATGTGTACTGAAATTAATTGAATTATTAGTGAATAATTGCGCAAAAATATTAAAAAATATGAATTTATATGAAATTAAATTATAATCAATGAAAACAAAATAAAAAGTCAACCGATGAATTTTTTAAAATAATTATTAAGCTATGAAAGTAATAAGAATAATGAATTATTGGTAAATAATTCATAAAATGAGTAAAAATGATGAAAATTGTAAAATAATGTGTACACAAATTTTTGTGGAATTTATATGCTTTACTAGAATATTTTTGAAATAAAATATTGATTATGTTTAACTAAAATATTGAATTATTAAAAAATAATTCAATAAATAAGTATGTGATGTGAAGTAAATTACGTCAGTATAAAAAGAAATGAAAAAGTCAAATTATGCATTTTCGAAGCATAAAATAATGAACTATATCAATATAATTCATAATTGTTTAAAAAGTTATAAAATAAATGTTTGACTAATTTATCATAATAAATTAGTCAATAAAAAGTATTAAAAGAGTGAATTATTAGAAAATAATTCAGTAATAGTGGCATATCCTAATGACAAATATTTCGGATAGAAAAAGAAGAATCATCAAAAAGTTAAGCATTGCGTTGTTAAGAGATAATGCACGTAAGAAAAAAAAAAGAAAGGGAGACTGAAAAGTCTTAAGTATCCGAGTGAGTTATTGAAAAATAATTTACAAATGTGACTTAAAAAGATAAAGTGAAAGAAAGAAAAAGAAAGGAAAAAGCTGCTGAATAGTCAAAAGCACTAAAAGAGTGCGATTGACCAGAAATGTATTGTATCAAGAAATAAAAGGAAAAATTAGAGATTTTCAAATGTTTAAAAATTATTTCAAATATAATTGATTGTTTTGCCCTTAACAATAAACAGGTAATGATATTCTTATTTAGGATATAATTGGCTAGCCATAGGGACACCCTATACCGTTGTGTAAGTCATGACGACTTGTTTTGCTATGGGTAGGATCTTTGATCTCCATAGCTTCAGTGTTTTCAGTGAAAATGAAAGTGAAATATTTTTCGAGAAATGGTCCCTTAGGGATCACTTCTCTCTCAGTGGGACCTTTGGGTCCAGTCTCACGTATCCTTTTTGAGAATCCTGTTATATTGCACTAGGGACGTATTGTAATGAATAAATCAATATTGCTTAAATAAATTGAATATAAAAAGTTATAAACGAAAAATGATTCATTTAGAAGAAAATAAAGAGTTGAAATAAAATTGTAAGGTTTCCCAAAAAGTGTGATTAATAAGAAAAAGAAATGTTTTATAAGAATAAAATAATAAATGAAGATTAAGTTAAGATCTTTATAAAGAAAAAAGATTTAAAATGTATTTTTACATGAAAAAGATAAATTAAATTAGTTGGTATTTCATGTACCAATTATTATTTTAAAAAGTAGCAAGTTTCGAAAATAATGTTAATTTTCTATTTAAAGTCAAAAAGTGGTGACAATGTCCTTAAATAAAATCTTATGCTTAACTAATGTATTTCTGAAAGAAAAGTCAAATGATAAATAAAAAGATAAAAAGGCACATAGTTGTTCAATTGAGAAAAAGCAAAAGATTTAAATTCCTAAATAAGTATTTGAACATGGATAAATGTATAAAGAAGAAAATAAAGATTTGAATGCAAAGTGTCCCAAAATAACTGTATCACTTTGCAATAAAACTTAAAAACCTTTAAATAGTAATGTATTTATTAGTTTAAAAGTTAAAGTAAAATAAAAAAATATATGAAGATGTGTAATTATAGCACATATTGGATCACTGAACAATAAATCGAGGAATAAAATAGTCTATAAATTTGGTACCATTAAAGACATGAATACCAATATACATTGTTAAATGAAATGATAATTATATCGCTGTGACCAAAAAGATGAGACGAAAGTTAAGTAAAAGTAAAAGTTATAGTAAAGAATAAACGTAAAGGTAAAAGTAAATCTAATATCGATTCACCTAAAAAGGTAGGGTAAAGTAACGTTGAAAGATTGAAAATCAAAGAACAATAATTATCAAAATATGAGTTAATAATGAAACAAATGTTGACTGAAGTAAAATAAAATGTTTAATGAAATAAGAATAAGAGTAGCATAATTTATGTAATTATGCTTTATTTGGAAAATTCTAGGATTAGTAGTCACCACTGAGTATATATAGTGCTCAGAACGTATTGTTTACTGCGTGCAAGTTATGAAGTATTGCGGGAGCATAGTATACAGTGAGTCAGATCGAAAAAGAAGAATTAGTGCTCTATCTAGTTGTATTTTGGCATGTATATACGTAGACAATTAAGGTAAAAGATTAAATTGTATTTTGATATCTGTTATTATGGTTATTAATGGGTGAGTGTTCAGTGTTTATGATTGCATGAATGTTATTAGTATATGATTAATTATTTAAATGTTTTCGGATGAAAAAAAAATTTACCGTTTTTGCTGTCTTTGCTTCGAAAATGACTGTTCTGTGAAGGTTGTTATATACCAGCCAAAGGCTGCCATACCCCAGTAGACCTAACTCAATCGATATGAGTTAATCAAAATACATAACAGTTGGAATCATACACTTATGCTTTAAATTAAGAGAGATTATACTGCCAGTTTCCCATCGTGCATCATACTCGTCCATCGAGTACCTTGTTGAACCATAGGCTAAACCCACCTAGGAAAGAGACTGCATGACCTCTAGTGTAGGAGTAATAAGGTTGAAAGGCTTTGGTTATGCTTATGTATGATTAAAATTGACATCTAAAGAAAGCATTCATTGTATTCATGCATCATGTACATACCATGATCATGCATCACTCGTAATGTTTAATTCTTGTAGCCATCATAGATTCACTTAGGTGATTTAGAAGGTCAAACGGTTACCTTATTTGGAGATCAATATCTAAATTACCGGGGTCAAGGTTAAGTTCAAGGTTAGAATCAAAGGTTAGTTCAAAGTTAAGTTTAAGCCAGTTGTCAGAAAGCAATTAGAAAACAGAATTAGAAATGGATGATGAGCAATTGAATAAGACTGAAAGAGTTACAAATTAGGCAACAAGGTTTTCAACTTTAAGGGAAAGGCTTGCCACTTCTATGTTGGAGCCTTCGGTGACAAGGGATGAACTGGATCAGAGGCTAGATAGGAGGCTTTAGGACATTAAAGAGAGGTTAATGGGCATGATTGGTGGGTTGGTGTTTTTTTTAGCACCAAACACTAAAGCTCGGCCTGCAACACTTGCTCACATGAAAATTTGTGTTATATAATGAAAAAATGGTGAATATATTGTGTATTTGATGTAAATTATTAAGCATAAATAAAAATTAATCTTGCCCTTTGTGCTTAATAGGGAAACCAAAAGTATAGGATATAATTGGCCAGCCATAGAGACATTCACCGAGGTAGTGAGTCATAGCAACTGACAAAAGCGGGCCAGTGGCGATCCCAAAATGTAAAATGAGATGGAAATTTGAGAAAAAGAAGAGTGAGAATTGGATAAATATTGAGATTTGGATATATGGGCGTATATCCAATTCGAGAGTTTCTTCTAGAGACTACTAGGGGGAAAAATAATTTTTAATTGGCAAATTGTGATGATGAATAGAATATTATGGTTGACATAAATATTTGTGAGTAAAAATTATAATTCAAGTTTAAAATAGTATATTAATGGAAAAAATGTAATTTTATATGTTACTGGTGAGATATGTGATAAAAATAGAAAAAATATAATAAAAAAATAAAGGACTTGAACAAAATTTTATCATTATATGTGTATTTAAAGGTTAAATTGGGATAAAAACTTTTTTTAGATACTTAAATGTAAAAAGAAAAGGTTAATTAGAAATATTAGGGACAAAATAGTAATTTAGGTATAAGTTGGAAATTTTAGGGTAAAAATGTAATTTAAATAAAATAAGAATATTTAAGTGGAAAATTGTAATATGATTATAAATTTAGTAATTTAATTGTATATAAAGAAATTTGTAGTTTATATGCATAATTTGAAATATCATAGTTAAGTACCCACCACTAGACTTCTAGTTTAGTGCATAGCATTTACTTGGAACGAGACATAGGTTTTAAAAGGTTGACTAGAGGAACAAGAAGATGATGAAGATTTTTATCTTTTATATATTAACAAGCATATACATAGTGATGTAACATATTAAAGAATGATTGTAAATTTTGTTGGCATGTATATGTAAAACTTATATTAAGTAGTATGTAATTAAGGAAGTTATAGATGTGCATTATTATTATTACAGATTATGAGCTAGTGACAATGTTATATGGATAATATGTGATGAAATTTTGATGGATATTATGATGGTTGAGATTGATTGATAAATGTATTATATAAGTGATTGTCTTATTTGATTGGAGTTTTAGGGAGTTGGTGAAGATTATTAGGAGTGTAAATTGCTTATTTTGTAGGGATTAGGCCAAAATGCAGCCATCATGCTGCCAAAATTTTTATCATTTGAATAGTAACTAGCCAAATGAATGGTAAAATTGGGATGGAATTCATGAATTTCACTTATATTGTCACCTTTAAAGTAACAAATTAAGAGTATTTATATTATGCCACTGGCAAAGGTGATAATCCAGTACTTGAACCAAAGTTTGGATATAGGGTGTCACAGGTTTTTTCTTTTTTCTTTTTATCTTTTAAATGTTTGTGTTAGCTTGAAATTGTTAAAGGGATTAGTAGCTCTTTTTTTGCTTGTTCTTTAAGTTTTTACTTCATAAGTTTAAGCCATATATTCCTATCCTTTTGAAAACTTACATTAATTGTATAAGAGTATATAGGCGTATTTCTGGCATCGGTTTTCTTTTCTCTCACATAGTTAAAGCCTTAGGTTTTTCAGGAGGTATTTAGGTTATGTGGGATGATTTATGAAAGGTGGAGATTCTTAAAAGTGATTTCCAATTTGTTCACATGAAAATTTTTTATAATAATGGGTTACTTAGTTTTTGTTATGGTTTATGGCCACCCTATACCATTTAGATATAGTACTATGGTATAGTCTTTAGAAGATTAAGTCCTGCACAAATGAGCCCTAATTTTTGATGGGTGATTTTAATGTCATTCCTGCTAGTTCTAAGAGCGTAGAGGTTCATCCAATAATACTGGTATTTATTCTAAATTTGTGGATTGGTTTTAGTATTTGAGGTTGGTAGATTAACGCTATCTTGGTCCTATTTTTATGTCAAGGATAAGGAGTCTTAGTGAAAGGCTAGATAGAGGTCTATTGAACATGGTCTAGAGACTTAAGTTTCCTAAAGCTTCTATCTCACACTTGCCCAAGTTTCACTCAAATTATAGGCCTCTTTTATTGTGGTTTTATAGCATGGCTTATAATAGACCTGTTAGGTTTATGAAAGCTTGGCTCACTCATAATAATTTTTGTTCCTTTATATCTAACAATTGGAACTCTAATGGTTGCTTTATGGAATATATTTCCAATTTTACTACTAAGCTGCAACAATGGAACAAGGATATATTTGGGATTGTTGTTAAGCAAAAGAATCAGATTTTTGTGAGACTTGATGGTATTTAAAGAGCATTGGACTATAGCTCAAATTATCTGTCAAGGTCAGAATCTAATTTGAATAGAGAATTGGACTTAGTTTTATTTAGATAAGATTTAATCTAGCCATAGAAATTGCAAAGTGATTGGGCTAGGTGAGGTAACAAAAGTACTTTTTTTCACGTTCGCGCTATTAGAAGAAGGAAAAGAAATATGATTAAAGCCCTTCATGATGATGCTAACTCTTAGGTTACTGATCAAGATGGCTTTAGTGTATGGTTGTTGATTTTTTGAAGAATCTTTATTAGGAGGAAAAGATGGATCATCTAGGCTATCCTCTTTGTAATTGTTTCCCTCGATGTGATGTGAATCTTTAATGAGATTCTCTACTGATTTATTAGATATCAAAATTCACCAAGCTTTATTCTCCATGAAGCCTTGGAAGCCTCTAAGGTTGGATGGTCTTCAGGCATATTTCTTTCAGTCACAATGGGATACAGTTAGGAAGGATTTATATATAGAGATTAAGGGTCTCTTTTATAGCAGGGCTTTTAAAGAATCTATGAATAGGACCATGATTTGTTTTACCTAAAATTAAAGTTCCTAAGTCTATTGCCCAGTTTCACCCAATATCTCTTTGTTCAGTTCCATATAAGATTATGACTAAGTTTATTGGCGATAGGTTTAACTTGATTATGCTTCGCATTATAGGTCCTACCTAGGCAAGGTTTGACCCAATAGACATATAACTTAGAATATTGTTTTTGCCCAGAAAGTTATCCGTACTATACGAAAAAAGGTAGAAAGAAGGGGTTTTATGGCCATTAAATTAGATTTGGAAAAAGCTTGCAATAGAATTTGTTGGGATTTTTGATTTGAAACGTTTAAAGATGTAGGACTTTTGGAGTATTTCGCAAATGTTATTATGAATTGTTACTTTTAGTAAGAAAAGGGTACAATGGAATGGCAATCTTACAGATATTTTTACTCTCTCTCAGGGTTTAAGACAAGGTTATCCTTTGAGTGCTTATCTCTTTGTTCTTAATATAGTAAGATTAGCTTATAGAATTCAAAAGGAAGTCGACTGTTGCACTTGGAAACCTTTATTCTCAGTAGAGGTGGTCCTCCTCTCACTTATCTCTTTTTTTACATATGATCTTATTCTTTTTACTTAAGCTGACATTGTTCAAGCTAGTTTGATTACAAGTGTTTTGAATGATTTTGGTAATTTTTTGGGGCTGAAAGTAAGTGCCAGCAAGAATAATGTTTCAGTTAGTTAAGGAGAACTTTAAGTTTGAGGCTAGGTTTCAAGGAAACATTTTTGGAAAAATATCTCGAAGTCCCTATTCTTCACTCCAGAATAACCAAAAGCACCCTTAGTTACTTAATGGATAAAATGCGGTCTAAGATTGTGAATTGGAAAGCTTCACATATTTCTTTTACGGGGCGGGTCATTTTAACTCAATCTTCACTCTTGTCTCTTCTGGTTTACACTATGCAAACTACTAAGCTTCCTCATGCGACTTTTAGTGCATTAAAAAAGCTTACTAGACAATTTTTATGGGGTGGTAAAGGTGATGTACGTAAGCTATGTCCTATAGCATGGCATTGTACTAAATGCCCTAAGGTTGATAGGGGCCTTGGTTTGCATGATCTTAGCACTTTGAACTCATACTCTAGTCTAAAATTATGTTAGAACATTTTCATCTTTATAGATAACCTTTAGGTATCCTTTTTAAAATATAAATATAACTTTGATACTTTTAGGGATCAGGATCCCTCTGCTTGTACTCCTTTTTAGCGTTATATTTGCTCTAATTGGTTTATGTATGGACCTTAGATTTATTGGTCCCTTCAGAGTAGTTGAAAAGTTAGATTTTGGTTAGACAATTGGGTGTTTGGTTTAGATTCCAACTTACTTTATCTTTCGATTTCAGTTGTTCTTGATGACATTAAGCATTTACCTATTGCTTCTTTTGCTTCTGGTCGTGGCGTTGAAGGTGGGATTTGACTTCTCATTTTCTTTTGCAAACGGTTTTGTTGTTTATTAATGTAATGCTTATACCTATTGATTCGATGGAGGCAGACGTTTCGTATTAGGAAAATTCCTTTTCTAGTAATTTTATAATTAATCAGCTTATTCCTCCTTGGTTTGCTTTGGAAGTTCTCTTGATTCTTTCCTTTGCATGAGGATTTGGAAGTGGCCAAGTCGCCAATGTATTAAGAAGCATTTATGGCTCATTTTGAATCATGGTGTGATGACTAATGAGGAGAGAAATAGGAAAAATCATCCAAACCCATAAACAGCTCCCATTACTCTCCTCACTAAAATCATGCTTCCACGTGTCAGCTTATAATCTGCATTTCCTACAATTTAATATGAGAGCAAATTTCCCATCCGGTTACTTTATGACCGGATGACTTGCAGCAAAATACACAGACTGTTCTGTATTTAGAAATTCGAATTTTCTGCATATTTTGTATTGCAATAAAAAGACACAAAACGGTTCTTATATCAAATATGTACGGAAATGTGCTTTACACACACACACACAAAGGAAAGAAAGAAGAGAGAGTGAGCGAGCTTATAAAAAGCATATCTATGCACGCACTCTCCTTAGCCTCCCCTTCTCTCCTGAAAAAGAATCTCGTAGTGCCAATCTCCACATCCAACCGTAGATCTTTTCTTCTCTCTCCCTGTATCCGTCTTTTCCTTTAAAATCTTCTTCACCTTCAACAATCTAAAATCACAGAAAATTTAGTTAATCATGTTTAATAATTCATCCCCTGAACTTCCTGATTGTTTCTATAAAAGTTGCTTAGTTTGTAGGGATAACAATGAGTCTACTATCCATATTTTAAGAGATTTGTTTTGTTCAATTTTGGCATCTTTTTGCTCTATACAAGTTTCTAACCTTTCTTTTTGATGAAAATCTAGATATCTATTAATGGTTTTGCTTGAATTTATATCATACAACAATTGAGGTTCAAGATTGTTAATGGCCTATTATCTTTGTCATCTCTTACTAGCTTTTGTAGAAAAGATAGAGTAAGCCATTTTTTTTTTTATGTTCGCAAGCTTATTTCTGCTTTAGTTGTCGAGGTGTTTTAGCAAGCTATACTTGTGTATGAGGTCATTACATTTTCTTTGCCACAAGTTCACTCTTATCTACTGGAAGTGCCTTTTGCCTAGTTTTTTTTTAATTATTTGTTATAATTGCTAGTTACAGGATAATCAACCAAAATCCACCAAAATCAAAAGAAGAGGTAACTAGTCCAAGTAGAAAGAGTTGTTGTAGTTCCCAAAATTACCAAGAGAGAGAGACAAGTCAAGTCCAGATATTTGCAAGATGATTTTATAATAAATTCAGTCAAGAAGACATCAAAAAGAACAAATGATGACAAGAAGCCAACTTTTAAATGAAGTGTTCTTGACTTATGTATAAGCTTACTTGGATGAATAATGTTCATATTTTTTATTAGGACCCAGTTACTGTGTTTAGGCAGTATATGTGCATTTTAAGGGTTAATTCCTTTTTTCGGGGCTTATGAAACTACTGGACTATAGGTGCCTTTGGATGCCTTTCTTGTTTAGTCAACTGCCTGTGCCTTTTTTGTTTACACAGGTTGATAATTGGATTTGTGCATATTATGTTAGTATTGGGACAATTAGATATTATGTTATTGAAAGGTGCCTATAATGTTAATGTTAATTTAAGTTTGTGACTTTGGTTTGATTTCACAAATTTGCAACTTTTTATGACACATGTCATATTCTTATTGGATGCATGAATCATTGATAGAATGTACAGTAAAAATCAACTGCTATTTGACATGGCGAAATCTAATTTCCATTTGTCATTTGGCAACTCACGTGTCACTAATGTTGACGTGGCACTAGGTGTAATTTCACATGTTCATAAAGTGCTGACTGAACATAGGAACTAGACTTTTTGATTGAATTTTTATCGAAAATTGGTTAAAATTATTTTTATGTATAAAAATAGTAAGTTTAATAATTATTTTAAAAGAAATTTATTTTATTATTTTTGTGTAATTTGGTAAAATAAATCCAATTTTTAAAATTTTTAAGTCAATTTAATTTTCAAAATGGCGCAAATCGTATACGCACTTTTCTTTGGTACTACTTTATCAAAATAGGCTATTGAAATTTTTCATTTTTTGAATTTTTTTGATCGTTTAATATATTTGCAACTTTTGGTGTTGAGTGATTTTTAAGGAATCAATTCTACTTAACTCTTATCATTTGATTTTTAAAATGGTGTCTTATTGTATTATCCAAATTTACATTTCTGAAACAAATTTGATATATTAGAATAGAAGATTCTGAAAGCAAGAACTAATTGAACAATGGACGGCAAGTAATTATAAATTAATATGCCGTTTGGAATCATGATATGCCATATAGTATAGCTACCACTCAATGTATGGGTGAGACAAAAATTCAAGAGCCAACTTCAACAGAAATACTTAAAATTGAGGTTGCACATGAGGAGCGGTGGGTGATCCAAAAACTTCGATTCAAAATTCATTTTCCAATTATTGATTGAAATTAACAATTCATTTTAAAATAATAATAAAAAAAAAGCATTTGCATTGACTTAGAAATCCGTTGAATTTTAAAATAACTTTTACTGTCCATCGGTTACTGCGAGAACGGCACTTATTTTTTAATATATCTTTGGGAGAAATGTTAAAATCTAAAGCCTTATCCAATAAAAAAAATAATTAGAAGTTTAATATTTAAAACCCTTAAGATGTGTTTGGCAATATTTTTTATTTTTTATTTTTTAAAATTCATAAATTATTTTTAATTTTTATTATTTATTTTTTAAAAAATGTTTAGCTATTTATTTTTTTAATATATTTTAATATCCATTAATACATATTATACATATAAAATTTAATTATTAAAATTAGATAATAAATATTTAATAAAATTTAAAATTTATTATATTAAAAAAATATCATATGATGGTGGTGGTAGCAGCGGCGGTAAAGATGGTGGTGGTAGCAGCGACGGTAAAGATGGTGGTAGTAGCGGTGACGACGGCAATAGCGGTATGGTGATGGTAACGACGGTGATAGCAACAACGATCGATAGTTTGATGGTGGTAATAACGACAGTAGTGGAGATGGCAGTGTGGTGGCAATGGTAGAGATGATGACGACTCAATAGTAATGATGACGATAGCGGTGGTGGTGGTGGTGGTGGTGCCAATAGTAGTGCGATGACGGTGTTAAAGATGACAGCGATAGTGTTGACAATGATAGTGATAGTAGTGGCGACTACAGTGACAATGTGATGGTAGTGATGGTAATAACATTGTGTTGGTGGTGGTGGTGGCAAAGATGGTAGCGATGGTGGTAGTAATGGCAGCATGCTAGTGGTGGTGGCAGCAGCGATAATAATGATGATGGTGGTAATAACGGCAACGATGGCAGTGATGACAACGATATGATGGTGATAGCGGTGATGATAATAAGGATGAAATAATTAAATTGTTTGATAAAAATAAAATCATAAAAAGCACATTTTAAAAATTTTTAATTTTTATTTTTGTTGTCAAAATTATTTCTTAAATTTTTACATAAATAAAAATAGAAATAAATTTGTCGAATAAAATTTTTGTTTTTTTTAAGAAAAAAATCAAAAATAACCGAATGCATCCTAAACTACCGTTGAATCCATTTTTTTTTTTTCCTTCTTTCTAGCAAATGAACATACTATCGATATCAAACCGCTTAATCTTTTTTCCATTATTTGAAATATATATTACACACATAATTTATAAAAGAGAAGAAAATGGGACATATTTGGAAATAGTTTACTTTTTTATGGCAATTACGTATGTTTCTTTCTCGAGTTCTCTTTTTCTTTTGCTAATTGCCAGTTCAAAAATTTTAGAGATTCTCGTCAAAGATTTTAGCTAAAGGGTTAAATTTATCTTTAATATTTTATTAAAAAATATAATGTTAATTTTATTATTTTTATTTGTTTAATATTATCTTTTATATTTTAAAAATTGCAAAGATTTATCCTTTTTGTACGGATATTTTGTTTGAGTTTTATGTATAAAAAAATTGACAAAATTTTTCTAATTTTAAAATATAAAAAATAATATTAAATATAAAATTATTTTTTTATAAAAAATAAAGACCATTTTCAAGCCATTAACCCAAAAATAATAAAAGAATCGAAAAGAAAAAAAGAAAAAGAAGGCAAATAGGAATGTGCCAAGTAACCCTCATTCGTGGCAAAGAGTCACCGCCACAAGGCATTTACAGTATCCCCCAGATTCTCATTCTCGATTTTCCGTCTCCTACAAAAATATATCTATACATACAAATTAACAATAGCTGCGTGTTCATTCTCTCCTTTACGCCACTTTTACTCGACTATTTCTCCAAATCAATTTTCTTCAGGTAATCAAACCTCAAGATCAATCCTCTTTTCTTTTTCTTAATTTTTTTTGCCTTTTTATGCTTTGATTTCTCATATAATTGCTCTTGCTTTCTGTCTAATTTTCGTTTTTTAGGAATTTTTTAAGTTTTTTTATATTTTTTTTTGTATGCATATAGCTATACAGTAATAGCTAGAATTATTCTTCAAAAATTTTTAGTTTCTCGTGTTTTTCAAGAATAATGTTTTTGTATCGGTGAATAGTTGTTGTTGGAACTTTCTTAATTGATTGTTTATATGATCTTTGAACTCATGGTTGTCCTGTACTATTTTCTTCCTTTGTTTGGTCACTGAGTAAATTTAGGGATTTTTTTTTGAAGTGTTTGTTTTAAGCGGAAAAATCAGATTACATGTCCAAATTTCTTAGTAGGACAAACGAATGTTAGATTCTCCAATTTAAAATTTTGGGTTTTTTTTTAATTCGGTAACAGATACATCCTCTATCTTAAATAAAATTATTGAGATCCCCTTTTTGCTATAAAAATGGAAATAAAATGCAATTCTAGGAATGCGATTCCTTTTTTTCTTTAGTCCTTTTTTCTTATAATTTTTTTCCTTCCATTATGCAGGAAATCCAAATTTTGGAAAATTCAATCGTTTGAATTTAGGTGGACTTCAAAAACTCACCCCTGTTTTTACAGATTTTTTTTTTTTTTGGTTGAGAAATTTAGTTTAAAAGTAGGTTTCTTGGTATAGAAACTAACTGCTTCCATTCCCCAATTATGCCAACTGTCTTGAAAAGGGATATTAATTTGCAATGTTTTGGTTTACTGTAATAGCTACCCATAGTTGTATAGTATTGCGATGGTTTATTTTATTTTAGTTTTAATTCTTTTAAGAAAAAATGGATAATTGTTGATATGGAGTTTCTTCTGTAGTTGTTTGCCAGGCAATTGTATGGCCTCAAAGCGAATTAACAAAGAATTGAAGGACCTGCAGCGGGATCCTCCTGCTTTGTGCAGTGCTGGTACCTTGTTATCATATTATTCCTTACTGAGATGAGTTGATTTATGTCTGCGAATTTTTTGGATAGTTTTGGATGTGGAAAATTCCATATGCACACACTTGAGGTTTTTATTTGATGAAACCGATGCATCTGAGCTTTAATTTCAGTTAGACATTAGTAACAGAGGAAACGATCGTGTAGAGGGGATAAACAAAATGATGATAAGAAGGCACTCGATGAGAAAATTCTGGGGCTTCATCATTACTCCCCTTTTGTTTTCATGCATATGTGCATAATCCCAATGCTTGTTGTTAATTGGTTTTATTTTATTTTATTTTTTTTTGGGAGGTTAATTAATGGGTTTAGTTACAGATCAATTTGTAGAATTACTTGGCGGAATTGAATTAATTACTGTTGAAGTCGATGATCTTGATGCCTATGTAAAACACAGAAGTCGATAAGATTAACGCAAAATCTATATATTTTATTCGATTATGTTTTTCTTACGAGCCTCTGTATTTACAGGTCCAGTCGCGGATGACATGTTTCACTGGCAAGCGACAATAATGGGCCCAGCTGATAGCCCATTTGCTGGTGGTGTGTTTCTTGTATCTATTCACTTTCCTCCAGATTATCCATTCAAGCCACCAAAGGTGACATATAAGTTATTTCTTCCTGTGGATTATTGTTATTTTGTTCACCTACATTGAAAAGGAAAAAGAATAAAATTAAACTAATCTGAACCATGTATGAAACTCCTGTTCTATTCTTCTAAAACTACTTGGGTTTTGGATCTTCCACACTTTTGTAATAGGATGATGGACTCTTCAATTTGGCATTGCTGGCACTAAAATGTTTCTCCAACTATTTGATCAAGCTAACTTTGGAATTGAGTATAGATAGTCATAACTGTATTAGAATTTGGTTTAGTTTATAATGTATCATATTGGAGGATATGAATACAGATTGCAATAGTTTAGTAGATCTGGTGGCTGAAACTTGAGCTCATCATGCTTTTTTGTCATGTTTTGCTGAATGATAGGCAGTGGAGATCTTTTTCTTTAATTTGCCAACTCTGATGCATTGTCAAATGTCTTGTTTGAAGTTGTCTATGAATGTTTCTGGCTTCATCACTGTTTCCTTCTAACACAGTAAGAGTAAACATGATCTGAATAGGTTTCCTTCCGTACAAAAGTTTTCCATCCCAACATCAACAGCAATGGAAGCATTTGTCTTGACATTCTGAAAGAGCAATGGAGCCCAGCCCTTACAATATCCAAGGTATTACGTTTCATTATGCTTCATTTTTTTCTTCTCTAACTTATACATGGTTTGCCATATTTCTTATGCTTTAGTTGAACCCCTACCCATTATGATATACATCTTACAAGATGCAACAATTTATATTTCAATTTAAATGTGAAAATATTAAACTAGATTGCACTGTGGTATTAGGTTTGCATTATAGTTCTAAGGAGTTTTATCATCTGTCTTGCAGGTTCTGTTGTCAATCTGCTCACTCCTTACTGATCCGAACCCAGATGACCCTTTGGTGCCTGAGATTGCTCACATGTACAAGACTGACAGAGCCAAATATGAGACTACTGCTCGATCCTGGACCCAGAAATATGCCATGGGTTAGGGCTCCATGTCTACTTGATTCATAATATTATGCTTGGTCCTATTATTAAAGGAACTTCTAGATCAGCTTTGATGTGTTTGCTTTTAAACATGGAATGGGGGGGGGGGGGGGGGGGGCTTTATTTTCAGCATAATGGGACATTATTAAATAGTGATATATCTAATGTGAAGGTTCATGAAAATGTAATATGCGCTTGTGTTAATGTGTCATACCTTCAATACAATGTACAATCCTATGAACTTAATTATGGGTGATCACAGTTTTGGACAAGTTACCCAGTTTCAGGATGGGTCCTGACATCCTGTTTAGAACTTGGGTAGAGAAGAAGAAGCATTTTCCATGTTTTAGAACCTGGTTCTGGTTCTATTGGCTTTTGTTTTCATGCACGTGCGCGCACATAAATATGCAATCTCCCTTAGAAGTATTAGTAAATTATGGCTATGTGAACATGCATTAAATGTTGACAATCTAGAGTCTAGAATTTAGCATCTGTTGTCCAGAAAAAAAAAAAAAAAAAAAACCGATTCTCATAAAAGTTTGAATCCAATTCTTGATTTTATGGTATTTTTGATCTCTTGAAGAAGAACTTGAGGTACTAAAGACGTGAAAATCTTATTCATAGGGCTCTTTTCATAAGGAATCCCTTGTTTGTTGGATTGAAAGCTGCTGCTGCTGCTGCTGCTTCTTCTTCTTCTTCTTTTTAAATTAGTTTCCATAAACAAAGAGCTTCTTTATTGTATTTTGATTCTTTGAGCTTTAATTTGTATAGACTAGCGATCCTCATTGAAAAATGATGAGCATTTACACTTGATAGATGAAAGCGTATGCACATTTTGAGAGATGAAGTTTATTTTGTATGATACTTTATGTAGATTATGTGTTTTGAGTTTGTTATATGTCTGTGCTTTTTTGTGAAAGTATGCATTGTTGGAAGCAATGAAATGTTAAGATAGGCAGCATAATTCCTTAATCTTTTTATTGCCTTGAATATGAAGTTTTGAACGTGTGTAGCACATTGTGTATTTTAGGTTTACTTGTTTTGTTTATAAAAATGTTGTTTTGAATGTTGTTCGTGATTGGGTTGTGTTTTAATCATGTTTTGTGCAAACATCTTCTGCTATGCGTCGTCCAAATCAGGGTCTAAAGCTTAGGCTACCAAATTACTGGTATGATTGGGCATGCGTTCCGGGTCCGGTGCATCTTATTTAATTTCATTTCTGTATAATTATGCACGACTTCTGTTTATATATTGACCAAGAAAAATGAAAGAAATACCATTCTATACCTTTCTATCCATATGGAATTTGATTTTAATAATTGTACTTTCTAATCAATTTAAGTGGTTTATATACTAAAATTGCTAGGGATAATAATTAAAAACAAGCCTATATACTTGGGCGCATATTATCGATTGCTATTGGCAAAATTTTTAAACTATTATCTTTGAATTATTTTTAATTCTTTTGGAATGTGTATTTTTTTTTAATTGAATTCACGGTGTGTTTAATGCCCCTTAAATATAATAAGGAAAATGCATGTAAAAGAAAAATCAGGGGGTAATAGTTAGGGTGAGCAAAAAAATTTGAAAATATGGTTAATCGTAAAATCGAATTGATTTTTATGGTTAACCGATCCAATGAATTCGGTTACGGTTTTTAATTTTTATATTTTTGTTAATGGTTATGCTTATATATTATATTTTTATTTGAAAATAGCATTTATATTTTCAATTTTTTTATCTCTCTAAAATTTACATAAAATAGCTTTTTAAAATATATTTATATTATATTTTTATTTTTATACATTTCCTATAAAATTTATATAATATTTTAAATTAAATTTATATTATGTCATTTTCTTTAATTATATAATAGCATTTATATATAGTATTCGATTAATTTTTATGTATATTATTTTTTATCATATATTGGTATTTATATTTTACTTAATAGCATTTAATTACATTTTATTATATTTTAGAGTTTATGTATAACATTTAATATTATTTAAAATTTTATTTGATTTAAAATCAAGCATATTATAATTTTCAATAAATATCAAATTTATTTTATAATATTAGCTATTAATTTATATAGCATAAATTTTGACTAGTAAATTATGATTGTTACGTAATTTTCATATTAAATTAATATACACATTTAAAATTGAATTAAATTTTGTTTAATTTTTTTTATAATTTTATGTTATAAATTTTAATTGTTAACAGAAAAATATTAATTAATCAAATCGAAAAATCGAAACTGATGGACTGGTTAATCGAATGTAACAGATTTATTAATGGTTAGTAATTTTAAAAAATTGATATTAATGGATTGGTTAATTTTTTTGCTAATGGACTGATTAATCGGTTCATGCTCACCTCTAGTATTAGCCGTGGGATAATGTGTGCATTGGGTAATATGTTATTTTTTATCAAACTCATTTTTTTCAAAATTTAGGTTTGCAAAATACACCTAAAAATATCATTGTAAAGTTGGATATATAATTAAAATGTTTTGCTAATTGCGTAATTGTTAAGGTTAACAAATAAATATGTAATTGAAATTTTTGTGCTAATTATATGTGTTGTTTTATATTATTTCATATTGCTATGGAATGGTCAAGAAATAAATGGTAAGTAAATGTTGAGTCGGTAATTGATTTTTTTTCAAGTGACCATGATAATATCTTTTCTTGAAATCTATAAGTAGTGTATTTTTTTTTTTATTAGGCTTAACATAAAATTGGCTGATTGAACTTTATCCCGTCGTTGCAGCCTTTTAGAGTTAGGGGTTTACCATTTTGACATTTATAGTTGTCTATTATTAAGCAAATGAATGCTTTTGGCATAGGTGGGTAGTGCGTGAAATGCAAATGCTTGACATGATTGACTCGTCATCTTTATTCAATTATTTTGCGACACATGAATTAATAAAATTTTGAGTTAATTACAAATTAAGGTGCAGATAATAGAATATTTTACAATGTTAAATTTCATCTTCAAAATTTTATAATTTCAGTTTTTAATTTCGATTTTTCTTTCAATTGAGGATTTTGTCACTATTCCTTCGCTATTTTGTCACTATTGAAAATGGAATGATAAAATAGCGACGAAATCCTTCAATTGAAAGGGGAGTCGAAGTTAGTGACTGATATTGTAAGATTTTGAAGATGGCATCCAACATTATAAGGTACCCTATAGTTGAATTTTTTTTGTGTAATTAATCCTAAAATTTTTATTAGGTAAAAAATAAATTTTTTCAACTTTCCCCCTCTCTCTCTCTTTTACAACTTTCCCCCTCTCTCTCTCTTTTAGTTTCTCTTTGCATTTCTCTCTCTGGAAACAGGATCAAAGAAGCAACTTCGTCATCCTATGTCAATCTCTACCACCCTCTATATCTCACAATTCACTCAAAACTTCTAATTAAAATATCTTTGTCCTTTCTTCCTACTTTCAAACCCAAACTCCAAATACCCCAAGCTAAACACCAAAAATCCCAAACTTCCAAATACCTCTCCCTCCTCGTCAGTGTCGTTGTCATTTCCTTAACTGTCATTTCTCCATCTCCCACTAAGGAGATAGAGTAAATAGCCATTGTTATGAGAGTCACAAGAATTGAAATAATCGCGGTGCTAAGCCAAACATCCAAAACCCCAAACCTTCAAATCCCTCTCCTCCTCGCCGGCGTCATTGCCACTTCCTTAACCGTCGCTTCTTCATCTCTCACTAAGGTGATAGAGTAAACAGCCACCATTATGAAAGTTGCAAGAATTGAGATAACTGCGGTGCTGAACAAAATGAAGAAGGAGACTCAAGCTGAGTTAGAGGAGAAATTGGCAGAGAAGAACAGAAAAATAGAGGTGGAATTGCAAGAAGCATTAGGTAATTTAGAGAAACAAAAAAAAAGGATACCCTCAAATCACATGATTCTCATATTACTACTATTAGTGATGAAATTGTCAAGAATGTTCTTTTTACTCATTGATCTTTATATAACTTTTTTTTTATAAAAATAGTTAAATTGTTAATTTTTATTAAGTGAAATGTTTTGATTGATTTTGGAAAATTAATTGGTTCTTTGAATTTTTAAGTTTTGCTTTTGCTAATTAAATTTTGTATTGTACTCTATTTCAGTTGTAATGCAAGTTTGAAACCAATGCAAGAAATTAATTATTAAAAAAATTCATTTTATTTTGAGTATAAATTTTGCATTATACTCTGTTTCACTTCCTTAGATTTCTTCTTTGAATCTTCTCTCCATCTCTATAACCACTATAAGAAAATCACACCTCTCATAACCCTTAAAATTCTCTGTAAACAAGCTCAACTTGACTCGCTTTTTATTAGATTTGCTCAACATCTTTCCTCCTCCGCTAATCTAGAAATTAATGTCATGTTTGTTATCCTCCTCCACAAGCACTTTACCCCTGCCACTACCAACGATGACTCGTTTCTCTACCCTAAGCTCGAGAGAAAATTGAGTTTGTTTGTATAGAGAGAGAAAAAAAGAAATTAGAGTATTTCATAAGCTCTCATACGTTGTAGACGCGTGATATACAATTACAGGTGCCACATTAGCGCACCTTATGCCACATGAGATGCCAAGTCAGCATTAGGGGTTTATTTAACTTCAAATATTCAACAATAAGTATTAAAGTGGTAAACACATAACTTTTAGGGGTGGCACGATAAGAGTCTGTAAGTTTGAGTGTCCAATTATATATTAAGTTTTTTTTATTATTAGAAGTGTGCAATTGGTAAAGTTTTTCTTGTAAGTAAAGTTGCATAATAGAATATTTTAAAAGTATATGTGTAATTATAATTATTTGTAAATTAAAGTGTATAGTTTACTTTTTAAGTTAATTTTTTTCATCTATGTACATATTGATAACAGTTTGGTTTTATCGGGCTGTTACTTAGGTTCGAATTCAATGACAACATTCTTCATGACTTCCAAGGCACCTAAAAACAAAAAACAATGGTATTTTCTATAAGGGAAATCTTTGACGGTCAAGTCGATAAAATATCTAAAAAATGTATTTCGAAATAAAATTAACTAAATAAGAGAAAAATACCTGATATCCTGCTAATTTATAGAGATAAGAGTCCCGTTTTAGTTAGGATTTCCATTAAGGAAAATGTATAGTCTAATTAGGGAATTAAGCCAGGTTTTTGGAATAAAAGTTCCACCCTTTTCAAGTAACTTATAAGTCATTGTCCAAGTATGACTTATAAAAATTACATTGTTAGGGTATTAACTTGGATCCAAGATAACCAACTGATCAAAGTACTAAGCTACTCGAGGAAGTTCGATTACCCAGTTCGGTTATCATAAATTCCCCACGAGGTATAAGACATTTATATCTTGAAAATGATTTGAATGCTAGGGAGCCGACAGGTCTGACACTTGCCTTAAATAAGGCATCTCTTCGATCCCTACAACCATAATGGCTAGGAGGGAGTCCCTTCGATCTTTACAATGATGACAGCTATAGTAATAATCACTCCTTGAGTCTCGCACAACACCATCAATGAAATTAAACTATTACTGCTATACATATCTCAACTGCATATGAGTCCTCCATCTGATGGCTTTGTTCTCCTACAAATGCATTTCTCATTCCCTCATTTCTACCTTTCTTATTTTGAAATTTCACTTCCCTATCTTGCTTTGCTCTACTTCTCCTTTTTTTTAGCATTTTTATGTTCTCTAACTTCTTCCCCATTTCTTCGCACATTCTTACAGGTTAGTGACTTAGATCTCCTATTTCGTTCTTTGATTTCAATATTCTTTTTTTTTTTTTTTTTTTCCCAAAATGAGTGAATATGAGGGTTCTAGTAACTTTATAATTGATGAGGGTTTATTAGATCTTAACACACCGATCACTTCTGCCAAAAGTGCATCATTAGAGGGTGCCTTTATAGAAATTCCATCATTTTGATCCAAAATAAACCTAGATCCAAAATAGACCTAGACCCAAAATAAGAACTCCATGAGCTAATTTACGGGTAGATAAAATTAGGTCATCCATAAGAATTGATAACATCATCGAGCTAAGAGAAAAACTAGACATCTCCAACCAATATAATCTTCAAGCCCCTGGCAAGCATCTCCGATCTAACATAAATTTCAATAGCGACAAAACGTTAATCCTTTATAAGGCTAACTTTCAAGACAAGGTCACTCTTTCACTGACTTAGTTCAAGGTACAGTTCTTAAATTACTATGACCACACCATTAGGCAACTTCACCTAATGTTCGATTTACCTTGTCGAATCTATAAATACAGGCTACCGAGTGAGGTATTGACCTGACAATCAAACTATTCAGGGTGACCCATATGGTCGATTTCAGAGTGATGATTGAAGATCATAATTACATTCAAGCTCGAGCTGGGTACGGAGTCTTCTCAATAAAATCAGACTCTTTAAAGAACAAGAAAGATCGCTTCTTTGTGGTGGAGAGCAAATGCAACTTTTCAATCCAAACTTCTTAGGGTTGGTTTGTTAACTGGAATGACAACACTTTATTGTTGAGCGAAGAATAAGAAAAGGTTTTAGATCAATGGAGGGAGCTTGCCTAAGAAAAGATAGATATCTACGAATAGCTTGACCCTTTCTCTCCTATAGTGGAGAACAAAAAGAAACGAGGTAATTATTTTTGTTCTTATAAGAGTAAACTCTAATATTTTCTTATTGTTTTCTTATTTTGCAGCTATGAAGAGAGTGGTCTAACAATCCTTAAGCAAGTGGATGAAGGAAAAAAAGGGTAAGGGTTGGAAAGAGTTCTGGTTAAGCTAGTGCAGTGCAAGCTTCTACCGTGGCTAACCAGACTCCAACTACTACCACTGCTTTTAGGAGCTTGGCTCCAAACCTTTCTGTTGTCGGCATTGCAAACAATAGTCCTTTTAATTTTATAACCATATCAGATGTATTGCTAACATCTTCGCCAATTAATCCTTCTCCAATAGTTAGGCCTGCAATTCTTTTGCCCGATCCTGCCATTGCCTTAACATTGGAAGTAGGCTCCTTCTCTCTCCCCTCGAATGGAATGAAAGACTAAATAAACTGCTATATGACGTTGAGGGGTTCTAATTGCAAGATCCTTGGGGCTATTACTCGGGTAACCCTAAATTCACGAGCTTCTTTAACCTTTTTATCTGCATACCAAACAAGGTGACACCCCTACTCAATCTAACTATTGATTGGCTGTCCGATGTTATTCGAAGGCATCAAGTCGAGGTATGATTTTTTAGCTCTCCTCTTTTCTCTCTCTGTCTCTCTCTTTTTACTAACATGGTTTTTTACATAAAATTAAATTATATCAAATGCCATTATTGATAAGATGACCAGGCTTTTGGGCTTGCTAAAAGAGGAGAATAAGGCCTCGGGTGATCTTAAGAAGAAACTCGAGGCGACCTAGCAGCCACTCCCTAGCTCAATAAAAAAAAGCTGATGAAATTAAGGCCAAGGCTAAAGAGGCATTGGAAGCCAAGAGCAAAGCAATTGAGGAGGCTTCTCGAAAGATCTCTAAGGTGAAGGATTTGCTCGCCAAAGAGAAAAAGGATTATTAAGCTTCTAAGGCTAAATTAAAGAACATTCGAGCTAATAAAGCTAATTTGGAGAACACTCGCATCGAGCTTGAAAAGAAATATGTCGAGCTTAAAGATCAAGCTCTGGACTTAGTAGTTGACAAGTGCATCTCCTACGATGCTAAGCTCATAAATGTTGTTAAATAGAAATACCCTAACAAAGAATTCGCTTGGATGAAAGAAGTAGAGCCAGATGAGTAATTAGGATTTTTTTTAACTGTAATAGCCAATGTTGGCCCTTGTGTTGCTAACGAACTTTGTCAATGAGAAGCTCAAAGTTTTCAATGATATTTTATCTCTTAACTATATATTTTTGCGCTCATTTTTGTCTTGTGTGTTGAGTAAATAAGGAATAATCAATTTAACAAATAACATTTTATCCTGAATAATGTTGAGCTAATTTTGATATAAATATAAAATAAATTACCAAAAGGAAAAATGCCAAACTTCAATTTGAGTAACAAACTGATAAGTGTTAAAGCAATAATCGAATAATGAGTATGCTTATAGCTTAAGTTGCCGAGCTGAGTTACTTATATTAATGAATATACTTGTGGTTTTAGCTATTGAGTTGAACTTTAACACGTATGTTTATGGTAAATCTACCAAATTGAGCTAAAATAACACAGTGTGCTCTTGGGGAAACTGTCGAATTAAGATAAAATAGCAAGTAATGCTCCAGGAAAAACTTCCAAACTAAGCTAAAAATAACAAAAGGTGTCCGTGATGAAACTGCCGAACTAAGCTAAAGAATAATAAAACAATGCTCCTGGAAAAACTATTGGAACTGAGATAAAGAATAGCAAAATAATGCTCCTAGCGAAACTGCCGAACTAAGCTAAAAAAAGGGTGCTTGTGGCGAAACTGACAAATTAAGCTGGGCATTACTGGTGATATTTTCTCAAATTGAAAAATGTTTCAAGAGTGCATTAAAATTTTTCTAAACATGTTCTTGAGGCAATAAGTTCCAAAATTTACAATTTCATGTGCTTCATACGGTCTTACCCAATTAGGGCTCATTTTATTAACACCAGTTGCAGTTTGCATTTCAATGGCTTTTTTTAGAACAAGCTCACCTACACGAAATGTTTTGAACTTCAATTTATGATCATAGTATGACGTCATATGTTGTTTGTATACTATGGCTCGAAGTTGGGCATGCTCCCTTTTTTCTTCTAGCACATCTAAGTGGTGTAATAGCATATCTTTGTTCGCATCATCATTATACTGCTCAGTTCCTATGTTGACATTTCGATCTCACATGGAATAACCGCTTTAACTCCGTAAGTTAAAGAAAAAGGTGTTTGCACCTGTGGCCAGAGGAAGCAATGTTCAATATAGCCCAAAGTACATTGTTCATCTTGACCACTCAAAAGCCCTTAGCTTCATCAAGTCTTTTCTTTAACCCCATCAAGATAGTCTCGTTAGTCACTTCGATCATGTCGTTTGATTATAGGTGATAAATCGATGTGAACCTAAGCTAAATATGCAACTCTTCACAGACGTCCCTAAAAAATTGACAATCGAATTGTTTTCCATTATCAGTAATAAATGTGTATGGAATGCCCAACCTAGTAATAATGGACTTTTGTACGAACTTTATTATGTTTGCTAGAGTAATGGTTGTTAAGGGCTCGGCTTCAATCCACTTCATGAAATGATTTACTGCAACAACTGATAAGTGTGAATTATGTATAGTTTTTAGTACGTTTTAAGTGTTGTTATTTAGTTAATTTGGTTTAATTTTGGTTAAATTAGAGTTAAATTGTTAATTTGTATGTTTTTGAAGTTAATCCAAAGTTTTGGTGTTTTTCAAGTTTAATTTGCTAAAAAAAGGGCTTAATTTCAAAAAGGCAAGAGATTAAGGGTCAAAACTGTAAAAGTGGGAAATTGATGCGAGAAAGCAAGCGTGAAGTCCAGAAGGTTGATGCATGGTTGTGTGTTTTCAAGAAGCAAAATACACATGGCCACGTGAAAGTGTATGAAGAGAAGACCGTGACCACGTAAAAGTGTTGAAGAAAAATCCCATGGATACGTGAGAATAAAAGAAGTAGAGGCAACAAGGAGAAGGTGTGACCACGTGAAGAATAACAAATGAGTTCACGTGGCCATGTGTCCCTCTTGATGCATGATGCGTGCCCATGTGTGGATTAACAAAGAAATAAGAGTGGCCACGTGCAGGTTTCTCCCATTCGACGAAGGATTTTTCCAAGCTTCTCGTTTAAGAATGATTCCTATTTTATTTCTAGAGTTTGAGAAGGATTCTACTACTATTTTTGCCTATAAATAGGAGTCTGAAGCACCAAAGAAGGGGATCATTCTTTCATTAAGAAAATTATCAACATTAGTTCATTAGTTTTAGTTTTCTGTTTTTGTTATTTTCACTATTTTCTTTAAAAGCTTGTTTTGATTTTAAGCATGTCTAGTGAGTAGTTTTCTTTAACTTTTGCTAAAGTATACTTGAATCCTTAACTTTTATTGTTATGACTTAAGCTTGTGCTTCAATTTAATGCAAGTTTAATTATTTCTTAGTTCTTAAACATAGTCTTATCTTTATTTAATGAAAATTGGTTGTTAACTTGATTGATCATTGGTTAGTAATTGGTTTTGAGTTGATTATTGATATGCATGTTATTAGGTTAATTTATTTAGGTTGATGCATGATTATAATCTGAATAAGCTATAATTGTGTGTTAATCAAAGTAAATTAAGATTGAGAAATGTGTAACTAAGAATAGGTGAAAGTTAAATTACTTGAGAAAGGATTTAATAGACATCTAGGAGAATTAATTTAGATCTTTATGCTAAGTGTTGAGTTTATCTGAATAAGAGAATTTTAATGCTTGGAATGATAATCTTGAGTAAAGTTATCTGGGTTTATTAATCTAAATTCTTCATAATCACTTGTGTGTCTTCTTTTGATTAAGTCATAATAATATTGGTTAAGGTGGATAGTCCTTTAGTGAAAGTTGCTTTTAATATTGATTTTTACCTTAATCACTTGCTTGCTTTTGTTTTATCTTTATTTATTTCAACTCTTTTAACTGTTTTATTTTATCTTTAGTTTTAAAAGTCTGTTTTTAGTTTTAATCATCACTACTTTTGGGATTTCTCTTCTTCCTTCTTCACACAAATTTGGTTTTTAAATTAAAATTACTCATACAAACACAAGTTTCCCTTGGGTTCGATATTTTGGGTTATAATTATATTTTCCTATATTACTTAGCCGATCTAGTACACTTGCTAGCATCTGATCAAGTTTTTGACGTCATTGCCGGTGAATACATTGGCGTTTGTTTATTTAATTTGATTTTAAAGTGATTTTGTGTATTCTTCTTCTTTTCTTCACCTATTTTCTGATTTTTTTTTCATTTTTTAGGTACTATTGGTTTATGGTGAGAAACAACCCTATTTTACCCGTAGACCCTGAGATTGAGAGGACATTCCATAGAATTAGAAGGCTAAGAGGCAACATGAATGACTCATAAATAGAACAACCTATGAATGATCCTCCACTACCTAGGATTGAAGAGCAAGAAATACCCCACCAAGCTCCCGGGAATGGGTAAAGACCTAGGACCATTAGGGATTATGTTATTCCTTGGTGGAATAAGGAACATAGAACCATTAGGATTCCTTACCACCAGCCTTTTGAGATTAAACCCGTTACCATCACAATGGTACAAAGAAACTAATTTTTGGGTTCGGACATAGAGGATCCTGCACAACATTTAGATATGTTCTTAGAAGTTAATGACACTGTGCAAATTCCTAATGTATCGACTGTTGCAATTAGGTTAAAACTTTTTCCATTCACCCTCATAGGAAAAGCTAGGGATTGGCTACAAATGTTACCAAATCAATCCATCCATTCTTGGCAACAAATGCAAGAAAAATTTCTATGTAAGTTTTTCCCACCTACTAAAACAGCCCTTGTAAGAAAACAAATTAGTGATTTTCAACAATTTTATGAGGAGCCATTCCATAAAGCATGGAAAAGATTTAGGAGACTTTTAAAAAGCTATCCACATCATGAGTTTCCTGTTTATCAACTAATGCACATTTTTTATATAGGTGCCAATCCATTAACAAGATCTTTGTTGGATGCAGCCTTAAACGGTAGCTTTATGAACCGAATTCCAGAAGATGCATTTTTGCTTCTTGATGAGATGGCTACCAATGATGCTCAATGGGCAACCTCTAGAGCAGCTCAAAAGAAATAAAGAGTTCATAATATTAATGAAATAGCTATGTTAAAAGCTCAAATGGAATTAATGAGAAAAGAGCATTTAAGAGAAATAAATGAGCTTAAAGTTAAGAATATTTTTATGTTATCTAATGAAGTTGATGCTTATGCAGGAATTCAAGGATCTCCGAGAATGAAGAATAACGAAGGAATGAATGAAGAAGTAAATGCCTTAAACCCATATAGTAATACTTACAACCCGGGAGGAACCATCCAAATTTTTCATAGAGGGAAGGTAATCAAGCTTCTTCTTCTAACCCTAATCCTAGACCCCCTTTTAACCATAATCAACTTCCCAATAACCATCCTCCATACCAAAATCAAGCTCCACCACATTATCCAAACCAATACCCATCACAATCATACCATCAACCACTCGGGTTTCAAAAATCTCAACCTCCCCCTCCTCAAGAAAAGAAATCCAACATAGAAGAGATGATTGCAAACTTCATGGCCTCCCAAAACTCAATCTTAGCAAGTCAAGATGCTAAATGAAAATCACAAGATATTTGGATGAGGAACCAAGAGGCATCCATTAGGAATCTAGAGAACCAAATGGGGCAACTTGCTAGTTCATTATCCAATCGGACTCAAAGGACATTTTCATTTAACGTAAACCACAATCCCAAAGAGGAAGCTAAAGCAATCACTTTAAGGAGTGGAAAGGAGTTAGAAAAAATTGAAAGTGGTAAGACTTCTTCCCCAAAGGTGGAACCGACAACGAAGGTAAGTATTCCTAACTCTAAAAATAGTAAGAAAGTACCTCCTATGATTGAGAAGGGTAAAGGTAAAGAAAAACTTATTTCTACAGTGCTTAATGAGTCTCAATTATCTTTTTCTATTATAGCTAGAAAAGAAAGGCAAAATGAACAATTAAGTAGATTTTTAGACATGTTTAAGAAGATACATATAAATTTACCATTTGCTAAAACTTTATTACACATGCCTAAATATGTTAAATTTATGAAGGAACTTTGCACTAATAAAAAAAAAGCTAGAAGGCACAGGAACAGTTCAATTATCCAGTAATTGTAGTGCTATATTAACCAATAAAATTCCTGAAAAATTAGAAGATCCTGGTAGTTTTACATTGCCTTGTGAATTAGGAGAAAATTTTGTTAGGCATGCTTTATGTGATTTGGGTGCTAGTATTAACTTGATGCCTTATTCAATTTGTAGGAAATTAAACCTAGGTGATCTAAAGGAAATTCGAATCTCACTTCAATTGGCGGATAGATCGGTAAAAAAATCGAAGGGAATTATTGAGGACCTATTGGTGAAAGTAGAAAATTTCATCTTTTCGGTTGATTTTGTAGTCATGGATATGGAGGAAGATAAGAAGGTACCATTAATAGTGGGTAGGCCATTATTGAATATAGAAAGAGCCTTAATTGATGTTCATGGACAAACGGTTACTTTGAGGTTCAACGATAAAGAAATGGTTTTCAATATAAATAAGGTTTTAAAACACCCCTCATATTATTTTGAAGAGTCCATTTAATTTGTTAATGAAGTTCAAGAATGTGTCAACATAAAGCAAAAGGAGATCATTCTCAATAATAAGCTTCAAGAATGTTTGATGCATCCTAAGAAAATGGAGGAATTGGAAGATAAGGAAAAGAAGTTGGTATAAAATCTGAAAAAAGAACACAGTGAAAGTGAGATAATGGAGGATGAACCGTCCCCTCCTAAGGGAGATTCTAAACTTAAAACACTTCCATCTCATTTGAAATATGTATTTTTAAAGGATAATGCTAAATCAATAATTATTTCATCTTTATTGACAGGTTTGGAAGAAGAAATGCTCATTGAAGTCCTCAAGAAACATAAAGGAGCAACTGGTTGGGCAACATCTGACTTGAAAGAGATTAGCCCCAACTATTGTACACATCAGATACCCGTGGAGGATAATTTCAAGCTGGTGGTGCAACCTCAACGAAGGCTCAACCCAACTATGCAAGAAGTAGTGAAAAAAGAAGTATTAAAATAAATTAATGCAGGTATAATCTATCATATTTCTGATAGTAATTGGGTAAGTCCTGTTCAATGTGTGCATAAAAAGGGGGGAATGACTGTAGTAATCAATGAAAATAATAAGTTAATTCCTACATACACGATAATGGGATGGAGAGTATACATTGACTATAGGAGGTTAAACAATGCCACTAGGAAAGACCATTTTCCATTGCCCTTTATTGACCAAATATTAGAAAGATTGGCAAGAAATAGTTTTTATTGTTTCTTAGATGGATATTTGGGGTATATGCAAATATCTATAGGCTCGAAAGACCAAGAAAAGACCACATTTACATGTCCATATGGAACATTTACATATAGGAGAATGCCTTTTGGTCTTTGTAATGCACCTACCACATTTCAACGATGCATGATGGCCATATTTCATGATTTTATTGAAAATTTTATGGAAGTTTTCATGGATGACTTCACAATTTATGGATATGATTTTGAATCTTGTTTGAATAATCTTACATTGGTTTTAAAAAGGTGTCAAGAGACTAACCTTGTTCTAAATTGGAAAAAATGTCATTTCATGGTTAGAGAAGGAATTGTCTTAGGGCATAAAATTTTTGAAAAAGGCATTGAGGTCGATAAAGCTAAAGTTGATGTGATAGAGAAATTACCCCCACCAACTAGTGTTAAGGGCATTAAAAGTTTCCTTGTTCATGCCGGGTTTTATCGTCAGTTTATTAAGGACTTTTCTAAAATAGCCAAGCCACTTTCTAATTTTTTACTTAAAGATGTTGTATTTAACTTTGATGTTGAGTGGTTGCAAGCTTTTAACCTATTAAAACAAAAATTAGTAAGTGCACCAATCATCACATCACCCGATTGGAGCTTACCATTTGAAATTATGTGTGATGCAAGTGATTATGCAGTCGGAGCAGTTTTAGGAGAACGAAAGGAGAAGATTTTTTATACCATCTACTATACAAGCCATACACTTAACGGAGCCCAAGTTAATTACACTACTACGGAGAAAGAACTTTTGGCGATAGTTTTTTCATTCGAAAAATTTCGATCTTATCTCCTAGGGTCCAAAGTTACTGTTTGGTCGGACCATGCGGCATTAAGACACCTTTTTGCAAAGAAGGATTCCAAATTGAGGCTTATCCGATGGGTGTTACTACTACAAGAATTTGATATTGAGATTAAGGATAAGAAATGAGCGGAGAATTTCATAAATGACCATCTATCTAGATTAGATCATGCTAGCATACAAAAGGGAGAAATTTCTGACTTGTTTCCCGATGAACATATTTGTGCTTGTTACACTTATGAAACTTCAATTCCATGGTATGCTAATATAGCTAATTTTCTTAAAGGTGGCTATCTTCCTAAGGAGTTTACTTGGCAACAAAAGAAAAAGCTAAAAGCGAATGCCAAGCATTACCTTTGGGACAATCCGTATCTCATCAAAATATGTTCGAATCAAGTGCTAAAATGGTGTGTACTGGAATTAGAATAAGAAGCCATCATGCAATAGTGCCATGGAGGTGAGGTTGGAGGCCATCATAGACCTAGTCGAACCGTACAAAAAGTCCTCTAATCAGATTTTTTCTGGCCAACTTTATTTCAGGATGTCAAAACTTTCACTGAAATTTGTGATAGATATCAACGGGTTGGGAATATTTCTAAAAGGGATGAAATGCCTATGAATAATGTGCTTGAAGTAGAAATTTTTTATGTATGGGGAATAGATTTTATGGGACCATTTCCTAATTTTTTTGGTTTTGAATATATTTTAGTAGCTGTGGATTATGTTAGTAAATGGGTTGAAGCCATAGCTACTAGAACTTGTGATGCTTGCATAGTGCTTGAATTTATTAGAAAAAAATATTTTTACTAGGTTTGGAGCACCAAGAGCTATAATAAGTGATGGAGGCAAACATTTTATCAACCATCAATTTATAACCTTGTTTAGGAAATTCGGAGTCAAACACAAGATAACCACCCCATACCATCCTCAAGCCAATGGGCAAGTTGAGGTATCTAATAGGAGCTAAAATCAATTCTAGAAAAAATAGTTAGTAACTCTAGGAATGATTGGTCTCAGAAATTAGATAAGGCTCTATAAGCCTATCGAACTGCATTTAAGACCCCTATAGGCATGTCTCCTTATAGGATTATTTTTGTAAAAGCATGTCATCTTCCAGTAGAATTAGAGCATAAGACTTATTGGGCTACCAAATTTCTTAACTTTGATTTGAGAAATGCGATAAAAAAGAGAAAATTTCAGCTCAACGAACTTGATGAAATTCAACAATGGTCGTATGACAATACAACACTTTACAAAGAAAAGACCAAATGTTGGTATGATAAATATTTAAGGGTAAAAAATTTTGTTCCTGGTATACTGGTGCTTTTATATAATAGTCGTCTTCATTTGCTTTCAGGAAAGCTGAAATCGAAGTGGCTCGAACCATATCAAGTCATGTCAAGCAATAAATTTGGAGTAGTGACAATAAAAAGTTTAAGAGATGGTCGTGAATTGATGGTAAATGGTCATCGGCTCAAACCGTATCAATTAGGACAACAAAAGGTTGCAGAGGCAACCATGGTTTTTCAAGATCCCTAAAAAACAGTTTGGATAGTCTAGCTGGAGACTCTAAAAATTCATAACTTCACTCTTTTTCTCTCTATATATTTTTTTTCAGTTTATTTTTGTGAGTTTTTGTGTTTTTTATTCATGATTCAAGGAATTGAGGGGGTTAAAATGTTTTTAAAAGTATAATTTTTTTAAATGAATGGTATTTGGTTTTTACATAATTTGTGTTTTGAATTTTGAAGAGGAAAAATCTAATTTTAAGAGGGCTAAATATATTTAAGTGTCAAGTGTGTTCAAAAATAGGGGAGTATGATCAAGGCTACAATTATGTTTAATTGATTTTTCATAAGATCTTTGGTGTTTAAAACAAACATTTTCCGATGAAAAATTTATTTTGTTGAGTACCTTATTTTCACTCGCGCCCACGTGCAGCCTTTACTAGCAGCACGCATGACCACGGGTTGCTCTTCTGCACTGGTAGTTCACACACACGACCACATACATCTCTTGTGAAAATCAGGCATGGCCACGTCTTGACATTCTACTTCTCACCCATATATCACTCGTGCCTACGTACCTCTATAGGCATTTTCACCCACGTCCATGCCTAAAGTTACTGCTACACCCACAAAATCACATGCACCCACGTGATGAAAGCCCACACCTTATTTTGCCCTATCACATGCCCACGTGTGGGAATGCCCACACTCATGCGTGGATATGTGAATCCTTGCTGCCCTCATATTAAAAACCCACGCGTTTTTCCTTCCACATCCTCTTCTTCATTCTTTCGCTCTCACCCATACCTATGTCTCCCCAACCCACAAAATCATCCACGGCCACACACCACCACCCACCACCACGATTCTTTTCTCCGGCCACCATTCTCTCTCTCCTTGCCCTTTTCTCTCTCCTCTCTCCATTTCTCTTCATTTTTCATAATCTTCTTCATAGTTCTAGGGCATTCACACTCTCACACACCACCTACCTTTTGTGCTACAAATTTGTTGGGTTTTCACTCTTAAGTAAGTATCTCCTCTCTTTACCTCTTAAATTATGCTTTAATGCCCTTCATTGCTATGATTTGTTGCCATTTTTGCCTATGCATGCTTATTTTTTAGGTCTTTTTGCCTATAAGATCTAGCAATCATGTTATTTTTTTTTTGCACATATGAGTTGTCATGGATCAAATGTGCATGTCATAGATGCTACATATTCAATTGGGTAGAGAATGCTCTTCATTATGCACTTCAATTTGATGCTGAAACATGTGCACATAACATGCTCGATGAAATGTCCTAAAGAGTTTATTTTTAATTTAACTTATTTTTAACTCTTTGGTTGTCTTCTTTTTTATCATTATTGATGATTCCTCACTTCTTCCACCTCTTGCATATTTGTTTCATGACCTTATCCATGCATGTTGGGCTATATTTTTTGGTGACATTCTCTTTAATAATTGTTATGCATAACATTAATTCCTAATCATGTACCTTGCATCCATAATCTCCTCATTATTCCTTTCATTCCACATGTGCTTTCTATGTTATTTTCCATTCGCTTTCTTGCCTTAGATATATTTTAGTCCATGGGTTTTCATATGTCCATTCACATTATTTCTTCATTTTTTCAGTGGCACCCAAACGGACCAAGTATCCTGATGTCGCAAGCTCTTTCGGTATACGTATACCATCTTATGTGGACAGGGCTAAGGAGAATAAGTTTGATTATTTTAGTAATTGTACGTATGTCCAGCCTGCCTATTTAAGTCAATACTTCTTAAATATTCCTGCTGAAAATCTATGGGATAATGAGGTACATCCATTAATTTCAACGTATTGGATGGACATAATTTATTGGCAAGAAACCTAAGGTGTATCCGGTCATGGCACGGGACTTCTTATATTCATTTGAATGCTACGTTAAGGAAGATGTTGAATGGGTACAATAGGCTTTAAGTTTGGGAAGAAAGGATACTCATTGACTTTTAGGTAGTTTTTAAAATTTTTAGGGTTTATGTCGGATTCCTCGATCGAATTAGCTGATGCATCCCCTATGGACAATTGGGAAAGAATCAAAGATCTTATGCAAAATGAGCCATGGGTAGGAGGACAATGTAAGGTCCATCCTTTAAGGAATCATACTTTAAGGAATTACAGAAAATGCCAGGAAATATTGATAACATTTCCATTGGTTGGATAGCTACGATTTTGGCTATTGTAGTAGGAAATCCTGTCTATAAAGAACCACTTCCAGGAGATCTACCATGTATTGATAATAAGATGCTAAAGAGAATGAAAATTCTAATTCTTAGGCCTCGTGGTCATTGGGCAACTTGAGAAGAATATTTAAGAGAAAACAATATTAGCATTGAGAAACCACAAGAGGAGCCGGATGAAGAAGCTGCACCAGCTGAGAATCCACCGGTCAATGAGCCAGAAACACCAGAATAGGAATTTCATTTTAACCAGTTAAGTCAGCGATTGGATTTGCAGCGAATCCATTTGGATACTTTGCAAGACACTATTTTGGGCCTCACGAACACAGTGGAGACATTTGTGCAGCAATATTAGGAGCACAACTGATAGGGGATTTAATTGAACCCTTAGTCTCACTAGACTGCGTATAGGATGAGTAGGGTATCGTTCCAAAGGGAACGGGGTAAATTTTTTATTGAAATCACAAAGAACAGATGGATAGGTAACGAATAAAATAAAGATTATGCATTTGACTAAATATCTAAACTACTTGGGATATATTAAATTAATTTGGATTAAAGATGACTTAAATGATAGTATGAACATACATTACAAATATGAAATAGTAATTCATCTAAGAACAAGTTCTAGTAATTGTATAAATAAAGTGACTGGAGAATTTAGCCAAGATTCTTTAAAGCAACTCTCGTTGTCAGTAAAGATGTTTTTATTTAGAGTCTATAAGCACTCTCATGTCATTATAGAGATAAATAAAAATTATGAAGCTCTATGCCAATTCTTTAACCCCTCAAAGTGAATTCCTTAAGTCACATGAAAGAAATTCAATGCTTCAAGTACATTCATTTGTTTTCCCATCAAAGAATTCCAACTCTCATTGCGAACAAATTGACTAACATGCTAAATATGGTGGCCAATCATACAAAGCAAATCAAAGCACACAAATGGATGTAAATCATAATTCATGCATAATAAGAATAAACATATCTTAAACAAATACTAGTGCATAGTTATAATGTACAAAGAAAACTAGCCAAAGTACATATTTGAATTAAAGACAAACAAGAGAAAGAAAACTATCTCATGTTCCTTTGGCTTGTCCCTTTGTAAACATCTAATAAAAACTAAGTAAAAATATTTATCCAAAATAATAACTAGAAACTAAACATTGATTGATCTCTTCCTTCTTTTCTCCAATTAATGCCATCCATATTTATAGAGAGAATACTCTATAGACATGTCTCTTCATAATGGTTGTCAATGTGAAAAGTTGCCATGGAGGGTCACGATGGTTGGTTGAAAAATTAGGTTCAAAAGACACAATGTTTCGGAAACAGTTGCCTTGTCCGACTCGTGAATGACTTCACGAGTCGTGATTCCCTTGAATTCTTCTGAAGTCGTGAGCCTCCTCACTACTCGTGATTTCTCTTCACTACTCGTGATCCTCTTCACTACTCATGATCCTCTTCACTACTCGTGATTTCTCTTCACTACTCGTGATCCTCTTCACTACTAGTGATTTCTCTTCACTACTCGTGATCCTCTTCACTACTAGTGAGCCACTTCTTCGAAATTTCACCATCTTCTTCCTTTTCTTCACACTTCACCATGATTTGACCTAAAAACAAACATAAACACATAAATGGGACATAAACACATAAAAACACATATAATATTACATACTTACTACATAAATAAGAGAAAAACACACATAAAAACATAGACATTTTACATGACATCAACAACCCACCACTGCCTCCACCTTCATCAGCCTAATTCACCTTCATTTGCTGTGGATAGCAAAATTTTGAGGAGGGGGTAGCATCCTTTCAGGGAGATTGACTTTTAACCTTCCTCATCTTTGTCATAAATCGGTTTTTTTGTGTTGTGTTTTGTGTTTTATGTTTTGTTCTGTTTTATGTTTTAGTATGTCAAACATATTAAAAACTTATGTAGTTCACTCTTTCATTTAGTTGCATGAAAACTTAGTTTGCCCCGGTTGCCTTCAAAATTTTGAACAAGTTGAACTTGGATATAGGAATATGCATGTTTAGAACCTTTGCTTAGCAAGAGAACAAATATGTTGTTTAATAAATCTTTAGATAGTTTAATCTTCAGCTTGATAAATATTTGTTAGTTTCCAAATCTTTGAAAGCACTTAGACTATTTTTGAACTTAGAAAAAACGATACAATGAAGTAGTGAAGTAAGAAAGTTTAGAACAGGAGAACCTTCCTCATTACCCTTCAAAGCATATAAACAACTCAAACAAACTTAGAAAATGATCTAGAAATAATTTTTTTTGTAAGCTTTCTAAAAAACTCTTATCCTACCCTTGTGAAATTATATCTTTTGAAAGCCAATTTGAGCCTAAAAGTGTATGCTTAATGCGTACCATTAATATTTTCTTGTTACACTCAATGTTTTACCATATAACCTAAAAAGCCTTTATCTCACCATATGGAATTGGTCACTTTAGGATTAAATGGATTTATGAGGAGATTAAAGTTCTATTGGGTGTAGTGAGAAAATCTTAGCAAAAGTTATTGATGAAGTTAAATGAGAAAGTTACCTTATATATACCTTGATTTTATTTATTTATCTTGTAAATGCAAGTTTGATTAAAAAAAATCGTTTGAAAGATTGAGAAAAAGGAAAGCTAGCAATTATGAAAAAATCTAAGTGTGGGGTAATACAAAGAGAAAAATTTTGGTGACTTCTTAAAAAGGGTATGATTTGGGTACATTTTCTCTCAAAAGAAAGTATTGTGTTAAGAAAGTGAGGCAAGTATGTGCAAAATATGCATTAATCAAGCTAATGGGATTAGTAATCTATTTTGTCTTAGAGTGGCTATTCATTTTGATTATCTTTTATCCATTCTTTGATAACTATATCCTTAGCCCCATTACAACCCTTGAAAGACCTATGTGATTTTAAGTTTGTTTTGAGCTGTTTAGCGGAGATGACCTTTGGGTTCTGGTGCTAAAGGAGAGGCCTATTGTGTTTCTAGAGTTTCAAGTGCGAAACCAATTGTATGCATAAGCATTTATATATTCTATACTTCACTATCTAGTTGTGTTGATATTTTGATTTTTAAATTGGTTAAAAATGATTTACCCATTCCATTACCAACGATGACTGGTTTCTCTACCCTAAGCTCGAGAGAAAATAGAGTTGTTTGTATAGAGAGGGGAAAAAAAAGAAATTAGAGTATTTCATAAGCTCTCATACGTTGCTAACGCGTGATATACAATTACAGGTGCCACATCAATGCACCTTATTCCACATGAGATGCCCAGTCAGCATTAGGGGTTTATTTAACATCAAATATTCAACAATAAGTATTAAAGTGGTAACCACGTAACTTTTAGGGGTGGCACGATAAGAGTCTATAAGTTTGAGTGTCCAGTTATATATTAAGTTTTTTTATTATTAGAAGTGTGCAACTGGTAAAGTTTTTCTTGTAGGTAAAGTTGCATAATAGAATATTTGAAAAGTATATGTGTAATTATAATTATTTGTAAATTAAAGTGTATAGGTTACTTTTTAAATTAATTTTTTCATCTATGTACATATTGATAACAGTTTGGTTTTATCGGGCTGTTACTTAGGCTTAAATTCAATGACAACATTCTTCATGACTTCTAAGGCACCTAAAAACAAATAACAATGGTGTTTTCTATGAGGGAAATCTTTGAGGTCAAGTCGGTAAAATATCTAAAAAATATATTTCAAAATAAAATTAACTAAATAAGAGAAAAATACATGATACCCTGCTAATTTATAGAGATAAGAGTCTCATTTTAGTTAGGATTTCTAATGTTCATAGGATTTCTATTAAGGAAAATGCATAGTCTAATTAGGAAACTAAGCCAGGTTTTTGGAATAAAAGTTCCACCCTTTTCGAGTAACTTATAAGTCATTGTCCAAGTATGACTTATAAAAATGACACTGTTGGGGTATTAGCTTGGATCCATGATAACCAAATGATCGAAGTACTAGGTTACTCGAGGAAGTTCAGTTACCGATTTCGATTATCATAAATTCCCCACGAGGTATAAGACATTTATATCTTGGAAATGATTTGAATGCTAGGGAGCCGACAGGTCTGACCCCTGCCTTAAATAACGCATCTCTTAGATCCCTACAACCATAATGGCTAAGAGGGAGTCCCTTCAATCTTTGCAATGATGACAGCTATAGTAATAATCACTCCTTGAGTCTTGCACAACACCATCAATGAAATTAAACTATTACTGCTAAACATATCTCAATCGCACATACGTCCTCCATCTGATGGCTTTGTTCTCCTACAAATGCATTTCTCATTCCCTCATTTCTACCTTTCTTATTTTACAATTTCACTTCCCTATCTTGCTTTGCTCTACTCCTTTTTTTTAGCATTTTTACGTTCTCTAACTTCTTCCCCATTTCTTCGCACATTCTTATAGGTTAGTGACTTAGATCTCCTATTTCGTTCTTTCATTTCTATATTCTTTTTTATTTTTTTCCCAAAATGAGTGAATATGAGGGTTTTAGTAACTTTATAATTAATGAGGGTTTATTAGATCTTAACACCCCGATCACTTCTGCCAAAAGTGCATCATTAAAGGGTGCGTCGATAGAAATTCCAGCATTTCGATCCAAAATAAACCTAGATCCAAAAAAGACCTAGACCCAAAATAATAACTCCATGAGCTAATTTATGGGTAGATAAAATTAGGTCATCCATAAGAATTGATAACATCATCGAGCTAAGAGAAAAACTAGACATCTCCAACCAATATACTCTTCAAGCCCCTGGCAAGCATCTCCGATCTAACATAAATTTCAACATTGAGAAAATGTTAATCCTTTATGAGGCTAACTTTCAAGCCGAGGTCACTCTTTCACTGACTTAGTTCAAGGTATAGTTCTTAAATTACTATGACCACACCATTAGGCAACTTCACCTAATGTTCGGTTTACCTTGCCGACTCTATAAATACATGCTACCGAGTGAGGCATTGACCTGACAGTCAGACTATTCAAGGTGACCCATATGGTCGATTTCAGAGTGATGATTGAAGATCATAATTACATTCAAGCTCAAGCTGGGTACGGAGTCTTCTCAAGAAAATTAGACTATTTAAAGAACAAGAAAGATCGCTTCTTTGTGGTGGAGAGCAAATACAACTTTTTGATCCAAACTTCTTGGGGTTGGTTTGTTAATCGGAATGACAACACCTTATTGTTGAGCGAAGAATAAGAAAAGGTTTTAGATTAATGGAGGGAGCTTGCCTAAGAAAAGATAGATATCTACGAACAGCTTGACCCTTTCTCTCTGATAGTGGAGAACAAAAAGAAATGAGGTAATTATTTTTGTTCTTATAGGAGTAGACTCTAATATTTTCTTATTGTTTTCTTATTTTGAAGCTATGAAGAGAGTGAGCAAACAATCCTTAAGCAAGAGAATGAAGGAAAAAAAGGGTAAAGGTTGGGAAGAGTTCTGGTTAAGCTAGTGCAGTGCAAGCCTTTACCGTGGCTAACCAGACTCCAACTACTACCACTTCTTCTAGGAGCCTAGCTCCAAACCTTTCTGTTGTCGGCATTGCAAACAATAGTCCTTTTAATGTTATAACCATATCAGACGTATTGCTAACATCTTCGCCAATTAATCTTTCTCTAATAGTTAGGCCTGCAATTCTTTTGCCCGATCCTGCCATTGCCTTAACATTGGAAGCAGGCTCCTTCTCTCTCCCCTCAAATGGAATGAATGACTAAATAATTTGATAGATGAGTTTCGGGGGTTCTAATTGCAAGATCCTTGGGGCTATTACTCGAGTAACCCTAAATTCACGAGCTTCTTTAACCTTTTTATCTGCATACCAAACAAGGTGACACCCCTACTCAATCTGACTATTGATTGGCTGTCTGATGTTATTTGAAGGCATCAAGTCGAGGTATGATTTTTGAGCTCTCCTCTTTTCTCTTTCTCTCTCTCTCTCTTTTTACTAAAATTATTTTTTGCTTAAAATTGAATTATATCAAATGCCATTATTGATAAGATGACCAGGCTTTTGGGCTTGCTAAGAGAGGAGAATAAGGCCTCGGGTGATCTGAAGAAGAAACTCGAGGCCGCCTAGCAGGCACTCCCTAGCTCGATAAAAAAAACTAATGAAATTGAGGCCAAGGCTAAGGAGGCATTGGAAGCCAAGAGCAAAGCAATTGAGGAGGCTTCCCAAAAGATCTCTAAGGTGAAGGATTTGCTCGCCAAAGAGAAAAAGGATTATCAAGCTTCCAAGGCTGAATTAAAGAACGTTCGAGCTAATAAAGCTAATTTGGGGAACACTCACATCGAGCTTAAGAAGAAATATGCCGAGCTCAAAGATCAAGCTCTGGACATAGTAGTTGACAAGTGCATCTTCTATAATGCTAAGCTCATAAATGTTGTTAAATAGAAATACCCTAAGAAAGAATTCGCTTGGATGAAAGAAGTACAGCCAGATGAGGAGTAATTAGGATTTTTTTAACTGTAATAGCCGATGTTGGCCCTTGTGTTGCTAACGAACTTTGTCAATGAGAAGCTTACAATTTTCAATGATATTTTATCTCTTAACTAAATATTTTTGCACTAATTTTTGTATTGTGTGTTGAGCAAATAAGGAATAATCAATTTAACAAGTAACATTTTATCCCGAATAATGTTGAGCTAATTTTGATATAAATATAATCATAAATCACCAAAAGGAAAAATGCCAAACTTCAATTTGAGTAACAAACTGATAAGTGTTAAAGCAACAATTGAATAATGAGTATGCTTATAGCTTAAGTTGCCGAGCTGAGTTACTTATATTATTAATGAATATACTCGTGGTTTTAGCTATTGAGTTAAACTTTAACACGTATGTTTATGGTAAATCTACCAAATTGAGTTAAAATAACAAAGTGTGCTCCTGGGAAAACTATCGAATTAAGCTAAAATAGCAAGTAATGCTTCTGGAAAAACTTCCAAACTAAGCTAAAAATAACAAAAGGTATCCGTTGTGAAACTGCCAAACTAAGCTAAAGAATAATAAAATAATGCTCCTGGAAAAACTATTGGAACTAAGCTAAAGAATAGTAAAATAATGCTCCTAGCGAACTAAGCTAAAAAAAGGGTACTTGTGGCGAAACTGACGAATTGAGCTGGGCATTACTGGTGATATTTCTTCAAATTGAAAAATGTTTCAGGAGTACATTAAAGGTTTTCTAAACATGTTCTTGAGGCAATAAGTTCCAAAATTTACAATTTAATGTGCTTTATACGGTCTTACCCAATTAAGGCTCATTTTATTGACACCAGTTACAGTTTGCATTTCAATGGCTTTTTTGAGAACAAGCTCGCCTACACGAAATGTTTTGCGCTTCAATTTATGATCATAGTATGACATCATATGTTGTTTGTATACTGTGGCTCGAAGTTGGGCATGCTCCCTTTTTTCTTCTAGCACATCTAAGTGGTGTAATAGCATATCTTTGTTCGCATCATCATTATACTGCTTAGTTCCTATGTTCAACATTCCGATCTCACATGGAATAACCGTTTTAACTCCATAAGTTAAAGAAAAAGGTGTTTGCACCTGTGGCCAGATGAAGCAATGTTCGATATGCCCAAAGTACATTGTTCAGCTTGACCACCCAAAAGCCCTTAGCTTCATCAAGTCTTTTCTTCAACCCCATCAAGATAGTCCTGTTAGTCACTTCGATCATGTCGTTTGATTATAGGTGATAAATCGATGTGAACCTAAGCTAAATATTCAACTCTTCACAGAAGTCCCTAAAAAATTGACAATCAAACTGTTTTCCATTATCAGTAATAAATGTGTATGGAATGCCCAACCTAGTAATAATGGACTTCTATACGAACTTTATTATGTTTGCTAGAGTAATGGTTGCTAAGGGCTCAGCTTCAATCCACTTCATGAAATGATCTACTGCAACAACTGATAAGTGTGAATTATGTATAGTTTTAGTATGTTTTAAGTGTTTTTATTTAGTTAATTTGGTTTAATTTTGGTCAAATTAGAGTTAAATTGTTAATTTGTATGTTTTTGAAGTTAATCCAAAGTTTTGGTGTTTTTCAAGTTTAATTTGCTAAAAAAAGGCTTAATTTCAAAAAGGCAAGAGATTAGGGGTCAAAACTGTAAAAGTGGAAAATTGATGCGAGAAAGCAAGCGTGAAGTCCAGAAGGTTGATATGTGGCTGTGTGTTTTCAAGAAGCAAAATACACATGGCCACGTGAAAGCGTATGAAGAGAAGACCGTGACCACGTAAAAGTGTTGAAGAAAAATCCCATGGCCACGTGAGAATAAATGAAGTAGACGCAACAAGGAGAAGGCATGATCACGTGAAGAATAACAAAGGAGTTCACGTGGTCGTGTGTCCCTCTTGATGCATGATGCATGCCCACGTGTGGATTAACAAAGAAATAGGTGTGGCCACGTGCAAGTTTCTCCGATTCAACAAAGGATTTTTCCAAGCTTCTCGTTTAAGAAGGATTTGCTTCCTATTTTATTTCTGGAGTTTGAGAAGGATTATACTACTATTTTTGCCTATAAATAGGAATCTGAAGCACCAAAGAAGGGATCATTCTTTCATTAAGCAAATTATCAACATTAGTTCATTAGTTCTAGTTTTCTGTTTTTGTTATTTTCATTATTTTTTTAAAAGCTTGTTTTGATTTTAAGCATGTCTAGTGAGTAGTTTTCTTTAACTTTTGCTAAATGATACTTGAATCCTTAACTTTTATTGTTATGACTTAAGCTTGTGCTTCAATTTAATACAAGTTTAATTATTTCTCAGTTCTTAAACATAGTCTTATCTTTATTCAATGAAAATTGGTTGTTAACTTGATTGATCATTGGTTAGTAATTGGTTTTGAGTTAATTATTGATATGCATGTTCTTAGGTTAATTTATTTAGGTTGATGCATGATTATAATCTGATTAAGCTATAATTGTGTGTTAATCAAAGTAAATTAAGATTGAGAAAGGTGTAACTAAGAATAGGTGAAAGTTAAATTACTTGAGAAAGGATTTAATAGACATCTAGGAGAATTAATTCAGATCTTTATGCTAAGTGTTGAGTTTATCTGAATAAGAGAATTTTAATGCTTGGAATGATAATCTTGAGTAAAGTTATCTGGGTTTATTAATCTGAATTCTTCATAATCACTTGTGTGTTTTCTTTTGATTAAGTCATAATAATATTGGTTAAGGTGGATAGTCCTTTAGTGAAAGTTACTTTTAATATTGATTTTTACCTTAATCACTTGCTTGCTTTTGTTTTATTTGTAATTATTTCAACTCTTTTAACTGCTTTATTTTATCTTTAGTTTTAAAAGTTTGTTTTTACTTTTAATCATCACTACTTTTGGGATTTCTCTTCTTCCTTCTTCACACAAATTTGGTTTTAAAAACAAAATTACTCATACAAACACAAGTTTCACTTGGATTCGATATTTTGGGTCATAATTATATTTTTCTATATTACTTAGCCGATCTAGTACACTTGCTAGCATCTGATCAACAACCAAGAATTTTCTTTGTTCGACAACTAATGGAAAAGGTCATAGTATATATATCCCTCTCTACACGAAAGGCTATAGACTATAAATCAGAGTTTACCGAGCTCACTATGACGTGCATCGGAGCCATGCTTGTTTTTTATTGGGTTCTTGGAGGCCTGCATTTAGGATCCAAGATCGAAGGATACTCATTTTTAATTATGAATTGGCAACTTCACCATAGAGAAGGATCAAGCCCACTTTATGGTTGGTAGTTAACCCATGAAGCTGTCTACTAATGTGTCTAACAAAGTAAGTGCCATGATGTCTCCACCCGATAGAACGTCAAAAAATGAATCTCAACCTTTTGATATCTAAAAAGAGATTGATGTTTAGGACATCACTCTTATTAGGCATCTTGGTTAGGTGTTTTCACAAGTTTTAAAATTAATCCACTTTCCTCTCTCACACGATGCAAGCGATAAAATTAAATAAACATCCTAATCATAACAAAGAAAGTAGTAAATAAATACTTAAAAAGAATAAAATTCTACTTAAATCATTACATGAGCAAATCGTCCAGCAAAAAAAATAAATTACATACATAAATCAGAGCATTCATTTGGATTGAGAACATTGGTTTCTTCATGCATATTTATAAAAAACCTTTTTTATTTCTTTTTATTTGGCTTTGGATAAAAAAGTTGATATTGGTCTAAGTTTTGAAAGAAAATCCAATTTATTTAATAGAAATCATTTTTAAATGCCTTTTTTTTCTTTTAAGTGTGCAAACAAATTTCCTTTTTTACTACCTATTACAACCCCAAAATGAAAATATATCCAAAATACCAATTAAATTAAACAACATAAAACTGATCGAAATAAAACTAAAATAACAGATAAATTAAGCAAAAAAAGAAGTGACTAAGTAAGGTAACTAAAAAGGAGCAGAAGTCATCAATTGACTAAGGGCATAAATCTCAATGCAAAATGCCTTACAAAAATCCTTCAAAGGCAAAGATTTTGCATACTCAACATAAACCACATAAAAAGGCAAATAAATTAGGACCATAATAATACAATTTAAATACAACAAAAGAAAATAATAAATTTGTATATGCAACGCAGAATATAATGACATGCAAAATTGAACCATGTAAAATAATGCATCAACATCATAGAAATCAAATAAATGACATAAATGTAAAAAATAAATAAAATATATGATAAAATATGCTTAAAAGTCAGCCACGAATGCCCCAAACGGGTAAGGGATAGGACGAGAGAAAGGCCCATGACGTCCCATCTGTCACTTTAATAGACAAGTATTTATTGAATCTTTTTCCAATTCATCACCACTGGACATAACAAAATGCAGATTTCTCATGAAAAAATATACAAAAACATATTTTGGCCCTATACATGTGATTATTAGATCCCAAATCATGCCAAGATAGTGTTCTAACATCAAATCATTCATAAAATTCAATAAAAATATATTAAAATATAAAATTACAGAATAAGAGAATAAAAGCTTAAAACTAAAACAATAAAAGAATCTTATTCTAAACACACCATTAACATGCCAATTCAATTCAGACTCATCTTGCATCACATTTAAGCATGCAAATAAATCAAATGTAACATTTAAATATGCTTATTTGTAACAAATAATTACATAATCATGCATGTTAAATTTTAGAGAGAGAAAGAAAATAAAAGTGTAGATAGAGAGCTTAGAATATTACCCTGTTGAAAATAATTACATAATCATGCATGTCAATTTTAGAGAGAGAAAAAAAATAAAGGTGTAGAGAGAGAGCTTAGAATATTACCCTAATGAGATATTTTGATTGTGAAGTTCTTATAGTCCATATCTCTACTCCGATTTGATTCTTTATTTTCAAAAAAATCTATGAAAATTCATGTGTATTTGTGTGTTTTAATCAAATAGATTGGTAAAGAATGAAGAACCTTAGAGAGAGAAAGAAATTGATTTTTTCTTCTCCAATGCTTTCCTATATAAAAAAAATGATTCCATTTTTTTAAAACCATAGAATTTTAGGTTTTATACTTAGATTAGAGTTGGAGTTGGTTTCCAACTCTAACTTCCCGAATTTGGAGAAAATTGCCCCTAAATCCATATTAAATCCTTTTTTAAACCTTCATCTCCTTTTTTGAATTCCAAATTCATGGGAATTCTAGAATTCGAGCCACGAACGAGTGCCCATCATTGAGTGATGATCGTCCTTCAGGTAAAAATCCAAAATCCTTAAAATACCCTTAATCTGGCATGTGTAGAAGAGAATAAGCCACAGACGGGTGCCCCTTAGATGACAAATGGGAGTTTGACACAACTGAAGGCCCAAATCAAGGTTTTTATGCATCTTTTGTTAAAATACTTGAAAATACTTGGACAATCATAAAAATATATGTTGTCATTAATATACTATTTTCTTATCATTGGATAACCTTGATTTAGGCTATCTCGGATCACAGTGTCTACACTAATCCTTAATGAATAATTTTTCCAAACCGCTGGCATTTATCATATTTTTGCACTAACTGCTTTGCATCAGCTTCCATCCTGGGCTATTAATACCCCTGTTAC